>LQNS02000137.1:27392870-27403891 GCA_001587735.2 Parhyale hawaiensis | reverse complement strand
GACAAGTTTAGTCGCTCTGGCGTTGTGTATGAGTACGTGTGTGACAGCTGCCAGCTGTCATATGTAGGGAGTACTACGGTACAACTCTACATTAGGGTCGCACAACACAGAGGTGTCTCACAAAGGACAGGGGAACAACTAACAGCGCCTAGTAATTCTTCCATTCGCAATCATAGTTTAACTGAGTTGCATCCAATTAGGAGAACGAATTTCCACATAATAGACAGTTGCCACGATGCACAAGACCTAAGAATTCTAGAATCCATTTGTATCAGTTCCCGTAAACCAGCTCTCAATAACTGTCAATCGACCACACCTTTAAATATCATGAATTAGTATTATTCTTAAAAATACACTAGACTGGCGACGGGGGAACGGAGAAACACCATGAGGTTAACAAACCCTCACGCAACCAGCCCAGCAAGCGAAAAGAAAAAAATTAAAAAAAGAAAAGAACCGAAATTACAGAAGAGCTATGTGTACAGATCGCTTAAACCTGCCAATAACCGCACAAGCAAAGGCAGAGCCATCAAGACCATGCCAGACATCCACACACGATGTAAAACGAACGAGAATACTGGCCCGTATGGCATTGTAACGGTTCCAAGGCAAACTGATGAAAAGCGCCAGTACGCCGAGTATACCACCTGAACAAATGGCTCCGGAAGAAAACCAGACAGTGGATGACTAGGGCAATTATATAATTTATACAGAAAGCAGACCCCACCAACTCTACGATGATTCGCCAGATCACAAGGCACCATCCAGTAGGAACGCACATCGACGAACCACTTTGTTATGCAAACACAGATGACAATCGGCAGCAGAACCCTAGACTACGGAGCAGTGTTCCAAAAGAGGGAAGACATAGGAGTTAAATCAACGACGTGTCAATTCTACCAAGCCAAGCACCAAACACACTCCAAACATGCCTCATCAGATCAATTTTCTGCGATGCATGTGAGGCAACCGAACGAATGTTGGGCTCAATTGTCAACTTTGGATCAAAATTGACACCCAAGATTACCAAGTCATCAACCACAGGAAGTGACACACCATCCAATATGAGTGCAGGGAATGGAGGTCTCACTGTATGCGACCTAGATACGAGCATGATCTTAGTCTTGCCCGCATTTAGCCTCATCCCCCACCTAGAACATCAGGAATCAATTACTTCCAAATCACGCTGAATGGACTCTGGAACCTAAAACCTATCACAAGGCTTATCGCAAGCAGCCAGCAAAGTAATATCACCTACGTATCAAACAAGTAAATTATTAAGAAGGTCAAACAGGTATGCTGTATATACAATGAACAACAAAGGGTCCAGAACACTACACTGTGGGACACCAAAGACCACGTCTAAAAACTCACTCCTCTTCCCATCAACAACCACACATTTACGTCTGCCAGATACAAGCTGACTAATTACCGCGAAAACTGAACCACCAATACCCAACAATCTTAGCTTATGGAGCAGCCCAAGGTGATTCACACGATCAAAGAAACACTGAAATCAAGCTATGCAATCCTCGCCTCATGACCCCCATCAAGAGCCAGCTGCAACACATGAGAAATGTGAAGCAGCGCATGACTGCATGTTACCTTTTTTTTCCCTCACTTACTATAGGTATACTCACTTACTATAGGTATACTCAACGTGCATTCTGACTTAATGTTACTATCAAATTAATGGTGATGTAAAACTTGAAGAGATATATCGTTACTCGCGATTAGCTTACAGGCGTCGACAATTTGTGTTGCAAGACTTTGTTGACATACAGAGAATTTACAAGCGTTAAATAATTTTTTCTGGCCCCTCTGGGCTGTTACGACTTGCGTTGAATACACTTCTTAATAAATATGTTTTAGGTAGAAAAACAACTTCATTTCCATAGGGACATAGTTGTCAGCCTTGGTCTTCCTTACTGCAATGTCAAGGTTAAGTCAGCCACGCATCTGGCTGCGTGTAACGCGAAGAAATTGGCCGGCTGTTTAGCCTGGACTGCTTTGGCTGACAACCGGAGCACCACCTCTGGCAGTCTTCCAAACGACGCTCACAAACATGTCAGCTCAATCCTTTGTATACCAAGTCATGTAATAAGTAATTCAGGGAGTGAATTAACAAACAATCCCTTGAGTAAGCGGCTTGGAATACGTATCACACAAATGCTGTAATGGGCGGTGAAAACGATCTTGTTACAAGCGCAGAACGTGTCTGTTCTACCCAAAGATTATGCAACTACTGTCATTACGTACAGTTCATGAGGTAAAATCACCAGGAATTGAACATACAACGGAGGTCTTTCCAAAAGTTATGCTTCCTATTTTTCCATTCCTCTCGAAGAGATCCAAGGGGAATGCAAATTGTATTACTATGATGACTGAACTTATGTACTCATAAGCTGAAAATTCAATCTCTCTGTTGCATATATTGACGGTGTGACACTCTAAGAAAGTAATCCCTGTCATGGACGGGCTTCAGAAGCATAGATGTGTCGTTAAATTCCTACATGCCACAAAAATTGAATCAATTAACATTCACAGGCGCCTGTTGAACGTTTATGAAGCCGATGCAGTTGATGTCAGCACAGTTAGGAGATGAATTCGTCGCTTTCAGAGTGGCAACAGTGATGTGAGTGACAAAGTGCAATTCGGAGGATCATGCAAAGCAACCTCCCCGTGAAACAAAGTGCTTTTAGAATAACTCATCTGCACCAATCGGCGGATAACTGTCAATGAAGTGCGAATAGAGTTGGATGTGGGTGTCAGTGCACTGGAAATGATGTTGTCATCCCAAGGATACAGAAAACTGTGTTCCAGATAGGTTCCACGAATGCTCACACAGGAACAAATCGACCACCGACATTATGTCTGTTAGGAGTTGTTGGATCTGTTCGAAGCCGAAAGGGATGGAATATGGCCGGACGATGCTGTCTCACCCCCCGTATAGTCCCGACCTGGCACCGTCAGAATTCCACTTCTCGGCCCTTTGAAGCACGTATTACGTGGGCAGCGTTTCCCAACAACGCCTTAATCGCAGCCGTGAAAAACGGACCGCCTGGGCAGGCACAGACTTTTACAACTGAGACTTCGAGAATGGTGGTGACTACATAGAAAAATAAATTTGGGAGCGCAAAAGGTCGTTTGTCTTAATGGTGCCATTTCCGTTTTCATAGCTCTGCAACTTTTTGAGTTAAAAAATAGGAGACATTACATTTGAAACGACCCTCGTACGACGTCAAGAACGCTTAAAAAGGTATGCAAACTCTTAAACCACTAATATTTTAGCTTCTGTTGCCCCACCTAATTTAACTGCAACAAGACACCACGCTATTGTACTGAACACGATTTCATTGCTATCAGACATATTGATGTGCCTATAATGCTTTGGCTATGTTCTTGCGTTCCGACGTAAGCAGGCATCAATATTAGTCTCAGACAACGATACACCAATTCTGCTTCATGTTTACCGAGGCTAAAAAGTCTAAATTTATGCTTCGGTTAACTGCAACTTTTGCAATGTAACCGCAGTATCGGGAGGGACATCAAGCAAAGCAAATAATTCATTCATGAACGTCGGAGAAACTTTGGTCGGATCCAATCCAGTAAAAGCTTTGCCTCAAGACTTCCTGATTCGCTTAAAAGTTTGAAAGACAATCAACAAGGATGGTGAGAGTTGTGACACCTCCTTTATTTGAGAGGTCTTCGGAGTTCCTTAATATAAAGTCACTGGTCGGCTGGAGGCGGAGGGCCAACATTATTGTGCGCAGCTTCTTGTGCCAGCGAATCCTTGATTTTTATCTAGCTGGCTCAAAGAAGCGTTTCCAGCGACTGGGCGATGCTCTGAGTTTATCAAGTTAACTTTACTTGTAGGTGAAAGGTTTGATATTATTGCAAGCAAACACCGTATCTGCATATTTAACTACCTTTAAATAGTTTCAGCAAATAATTTTTCGCTAAGTTTCATCTCTTCCTTCAATTTTCAGTTGCCCCCCTCCAACGTGCTCTGATATGAAGAATATAGACAGAGTTCACCATTGTGTGAGCCTTAACAAGTGAGTGCATCGGCGCAATTATGAAAACTTATGGAACCTGTAAAACATTAATTCTTTTCGCTTAAAGTACCATACTCACCCATTCAAAGAAATGCTCCTTGTAATAATCTTTTAATTTTTGGTTCCGTCAATTCTCCAATTGCCTTCTAATGTCAAAGTTGGAGTTCTAGATAGTTTGGAGTTATAGATGCATATGACGATATGCATCGTCATATACCTAGTTTTAGATAGTAATCATTTTCTGCATTAAGTACTGTAATGTAACGAATCTTTTCATGAAACTGCACTAGACTGGCGACGAGGGAACGGAGAAGTTCCACGAGGCCGATAAACCCCCACGCAACCAGCCCAGCGAATGAAGAAAGAGGAATGAGAAGATCCGAGATCACAGAATAGCTCTGTGTACACAAATCGGTTAAAGCTGCCAATACCCGCACCAGCAAAGACAGAGCCATCAAGACCATTCAAAGCATCCACACATGATTGAAAGAACGAACTAGAATGCTGATGGCATCGTACCGGTTTCACACACGAAACGCACCAGTACGCCGAGTATACCTCACCCGAACAAATGGCTCCGGAAGAAAATGGAACAGTGGATGACTAGGGCAGTTATATATTTTACACAGAAAGCAGACCCCAGACTACGGAGCAGTATTCCAGAAGAGGGAGGACATAGTAATTAGAGCAGCGATGTGTCAACTCTACCGAGCCAAAGACCCTCCAAGCGCGTCGCATAAGACCAATTTTCTGCGATGCTCGTGAGGCTACCGAACAAATGTGAGCTCAAACGTCAACTTTGGATCAAAATTGACACCCAAGATTACCAAGTCATCAACGCAGGAAGTTATATACACCATTCAGTATGAGTGCGAGAAAGGAGGTCTCACTGTACTTGACCTAGACACGAGCATGGTCTTAGTCTTGTCCGCATTTAGCCTCATACCCACCAAGAACACCAAGAATAAATCCCTTCCAAATCACGCTGAACGGATTCTGAAACCTCCAACCAATCACTAGGCGTATCGCAAACAGACAGCACAGTAACATAATCAGCGTAACCAAAAAGTAAATTATTAACAAGATCAAACAGGTCCGTTGTATGCATAATGAATAACAAAGGGCCCAGAACACTACCTTGTGGGACACTAGAAACCAAGTTCAAAAACTCACTCCTCTTCCCATCAACAACTACACATTGACGTATGCCAGATAAAACTGACTAATTACCGCAAACTTGAGCCTCCAATACCCATCAATCTTAGCTTATTGAGTCGAGCTGTAGCTACCTTGCCTCATGACCCCCATCAAGAGCCAGCTGCAAACAAGAGAAATGTGAAGCAGAGCATCACAAGTTCCCAAGCCCTTACGAAAATCACACTGTGTTGCTAAAGTAAAGGAGAAACGTTTTTACTGGAAACATCATTATTCAATATAAGGTGCACGAAGGTTAAGAATTAGTTTAGGAGCTGGTGCAGTGACCAAATATTGCTGGGCAATATTTTTATATACTCTCGAGTTTACTGGACCATGTAACCTGCATCATTTGCACAAAACATTTCTTGTATACAGTCACACTTCCCCAGCTATATTTTAAAGACTTTTCACGTACTTTGTCAGCAGTATTTGACCATAACATTGTCTCACACAGACTACTTGCCATTGGATCTGACCAAGCTGAAATTACTGTCGCCGCTGGAAAGTGCTTTCGACAATGATTTGTGTATCGGCAAAGGCAAGTGTTACTTTTTAGTTCTTTTTGCTAAGGAGTAGTGGAACAGCATGCAGGATATCTCATACTAATAAGCCCTGCAACACATAAGCGACGAGACAATCATTTGAGACACTCATACCGAATTCACGCTTCACGTACCAGAGCGTAATGCCAGCTGCTGTATCGAATATACATCACCAGCTTTAGACAATCACTTGTCCTACTGACACATCCCAGTTCTTGCGGTGCACAAAGTACTTGGTATATATCAGTATGGAGCTTAAGATTGTAGCTATTGCATTACATCTTGGACCTGCTTATTTGTGTGACAATAGCATCAGTTATCATTCCTGCTAACAGAAGTCTCATCAACTTTAGAACTACTCCTGTTAATCATATATAGAATCTTATGAAATTGAAGTCTACAGACGTGGCAGGTATGTTTGTTTAGATTGAAATATAATCAAACGAGCCTGTTCAAAAGTTCGTTTTGAAAGCTAATATAGTTCGTTCATAGACCGCAACAGTACTTGACTCTTAGGTCAAAAAGTGGCCTCTGAAGCTGGCAGCCAAAATGGGAAAAATGGGATTTTTGGCGGCCAAAATGGGAAACATGGGATTTTCACAGGAGCTATTATGAACATGTCTAGACACGGTCATGCAGGCAAGCGCCCAAGTGCGTCCCCGCAGTATCCAAGATACCTTCTCCGCAAGAAAAATGTTGGGTACTTGGGTACCCTAGTATTAGATAGGGGAAAAGTTGCAATGCTCTTAATTTCATAATTATTTTCCTAATAATTATTTTCCATTTTTCCGTTGCCGACTTTTGGCCGCCCGCGTCAGACCTAAGAGTCAAGTACTGTTGCGGTCTATGGCTCGTTCTTAAATTTTGTTCACATTTCATTTTTTTAGCTACATACATTTTCAATTGATTTTATTGATAGCCTGTAACAGGATTTGTTTGAAGAACGTGCTATGCAAGTTTCAGAGGGATAAGAGAAATAATAGTTTTTACTGTTTTAATTTTACATTTTCATATGCTGATTTTCTTCATTTTGTACAATGGAGCATTTGGATCCTGAAATGAGTCTTTTTCAGTTCTAAATGGAATACTGAAGAAACTTTCAGATCCTGTTGATGCAGAAGTAAACGTTTGGGCTGTATTTGAAGCCTTGAGTTCCAGATGGGACTGACCCTCACGAACATTTTCTTTCAAGAGTGCACTCAATGCACTGCAATAACAATAGCAGCATCCCGATTTTCATCTACGTAGAAGTCGGTCCAGCTAGGCAGGTTAATTTATATACGGTATGAAATAAAAAGGCAAGGGATAAAACTCGCAGGGAGATCATTTTTCTGCGGTCGTTTATAAGCACAGTTGAGCACAGTGTGCGTCAGAATACGTGGGCTCGACCACCCTGTCACTGTGTATTCGCGCGGCTGAGTATGCTAGCAGGAGTCCTCGTACCAATCATATCCTGTGCAATCCTCAGTCATCCGTACGATCTCATGCTGAGAGGTGTAATCAATCCGCCCGCCTAGATGATTTTACTGTTTTAGGGACAGCCAGTACTCCATGTGAATTGAGTATTTTAGAATCTCTTTTTATACATAGGCTGAAACCACAACTCATCGACATGCAATCTTCTTATCCTTTGCAATTAGTGATTTTTTAGTTTTTGTTATCTTTGTTCCATGAATCAAAACTCAGATTATCACTTTTAGACTTTCTGTTTAGTAATGTTAGCTGAAATTTATTAACTTTACTTTTATCTTTACAGATGTTGATAATGACTCTGTAAGTCGAAACGTTCATTTTTATTCATTCAACTTAGGTTTTATCAAAAATGATCTCCCTGCGAGTTTTATCCCTTTCCTTTTTATTTCTTATGAGAACCTTTAACCGAAACAACCTTAATTTGTGTGATTATATACGGTATGTATAAGGCGCGATAATCTACAGCATAGCAAACGGATGGCTTGTATTTCAAGGCTGTCCAGTCAGTGGCACCATGTACACGGCACTATCTACATTATGTCGATTTCCAAATTCTTCTGCTTATTTAGCAGCACCCTACCTCTCTTGCCTTGAGTTCCAATGCTCTTCATTACTTATGACATTGCACAGCAAGAGTTAGAGGCACCGCTGTGCCTGGGTCCATTAACAGTACAATACTCATCAGATTGTGATGAACCATTCCCTCTCCCGCGGTACGCTCATAATCCCATTCTAAAACTGCAGCAAGTCAACAGTGTACGAGGTGACCCAGTTTATTATCATCATTTTAGCGCAGCGTCCAGTGATTTACCATAACATTTTTTTTTTTTTTGCATCCGAAAGAGCACATTGACATTTTGACCCTTTCCTAATGTATGAAAGTACGATTCCATTTGTCACAGCAACAAGTCACCGTTTATGGGCCATGCATCCTTAGGATCTAATGTGAGAAACATTGGTTACCCCGGTTACCATGTCTCCCTCTTAACAGCCATTGACACCAGCATAGATGCTTCAGTAAATTTGATGCGGCAGCTGCACTCGCAAAAACCCTATAAAACTTTAGTCAGCAACATTGTTTCCGTTGTTTTTAATGAACGGTTTGGCAACCATACCTACAATTTGGCTATATAACGGCATTATAAGCTCCCCTAAAAGCTAAAATCGTAAAACCGCTTCTTATGCGGCCAAAAGTTTCATAAGAGAAGCTTAATGCTCACGGGTACTTCGAATAGATATCACAACACAGTGCCGCGCCTGATGACCATAGCCCGAGATTGCCCTGCTCACCAGAGTGCTGGCTCCAGCTTCCAGGCTCCAGCTCCCAGGCTCCAGCTAACAGGCTCCGCCTTCCAGGCTCCAGCTCCCAGGCTCCAGCTCCCAGGCTCCAGCTTCCAGGCTCCAGCTCCCAGGCTCCAGCTCCCAGGCTCCAGCTCCCAGGCTCCAACTCCCAGGCTCCAGCTCCCAGGCTCCAGCTCCCAGGCTCCAGCTCCCAGGCTCCAGCTCCCAGGCTCCAGCTCCCAGGCTCCAGCTCCCAGGCTCCAGCTCCCAGGCTCCAGACTTAAGCTCATTTCGGTTTCGTGTAATGCTAAACTTCAAAGGGTTGGGCGAACCTTTTCACGGAGCTTTCAAGTGAGCGCTGCAAGTTCTTCAGAAATCCATGAATGCATTTACTGCTATTTGCATCAGATAGACAATTGTTGCTACGGAGGAAAGAAGAAGTAGAAAGCTTAGTTGGAGGCAGAATTCTACTTGTATTAATCACAGCATTACTTAAACGTATATCTGATTTGTGCTACTGAAATCATTGTCGTACACAACCGGTGTTGATGTAATTTTTTATATATTATTTTCATTCCAAATATGACGATGATGGATCAGAAGCAGAGAGCTTGTAGATAGCAATTCTAGAAGAGAATCCTCTGTTCTAAGTTCTTAATGCTCGAGATCAGGAAGTTTGCTCACAATCCTGCCGTAGCTGTCTTAATTGGAGTCAGCTTTCCAAAAACTTTGTGCCCAATCAATAGCTCAGCGACCTTCAGGTCATCACGATAGAGATGAACTTCATCACACCTAAAGCTTTTGGATGATCGTCTCACGCTCTGGTCTCCCGAGCGCAGGGCCAGTATTTCTGAGCCACTAAGCGATAGCTTTCATTGCAACGACTGCTCTAATCCCACCCAAGTTGCTTGAGGGTTCTTGAGCCATCTTGAGTCTAAGAGCGACGACATTGAGTGCTCTGTAAACTTATACTTTTAAGACCGAGAATTTAAAAAGGATGCCTTCTAAGATTCCAACTACAGTACATGTACATGTATTGTCTATTTTTGCTCAGGACAAAACTGCTGGCTTCGGCTATTTGCATCTCCAACAGTTTTCATCAGCTCATTTTTCTAAAAGTTCTGGTTTGAGCTTCAACAAGTGAAATTGCAATCCCCTGCCAAAACGCTTCAGATCCAATTTTTGCGTCCTTGTATGTCTTCGTTGCGTTAAGAAATTGTCTTCGTTGGAAAAAACTTGAAGTCCATTAACTAAGCACATCACAGGAAGCAAAAAGTGTAATGGGAGGACGCAATGGAAGTAAAATAAAACAGCCGTGACCGCATGTCGGTGAATGACGTCACACCGACGAATCGAAGTATTTGAAGGTCGGACATCAGGCTTTCTTAGGTTGGGCTCTCAATCCCAACTAAATATATAAGCATTGTTATATTCTAGACGAGAGATATATTATGGGAACAGTTATTGCTCAAGCTTTCAGTACTTGGCGACAACCCTTTTACCACGTTTCGTGTATGGGTGCAGCTCATGTAGCTGGCCAGTCGGGAGCGGAGATTGAATGAATCAAGTCGAAAAATACAGTGATATGTTTAAGTATATTTTGTGAAGAACGCTGTGAACTAAATATGAAGTGCAAATCAGACGTTACTTCAAAGAAGATTTAAAATCAGGGTGTTATACCCTCCCAGATCTTGTCTCTGGTGCTGTGAGAGTTTCCGCCAGCCGCCATTGCAATTTTCTATTATTATCATTATTAAAACTTCACGCACGGGCCACGACGGACAGGTAAAACAACCCCAATGCATTGCAACACCGGGAAGCCCGAAACACTGCTAAAGGAAACCCGACAAAAAGCCATTAACAGCTATCTTCAACGTTTATTGTTTAATTAGTATATGTTCTCTTCATTTATTCATGTAGTTAAGGGACGAAATTTGCAGTTGACGACGATTTTTCTGGAGAAATCAATTAAAATATTCATAGGCTGCTCAGCCTTAACGCCCGTCGATGTTGACGTCATTGATGACGTCACTTTTCGATGCTAAAATCTCCTGAGTCCTCCAGTTACGCTCATTGCTTACTGGCACATCCTAAATGTGCAAAGTGCCAGGACAAAAAATTTGTACCTAGGAAAAAATCATACGAAGATAGAATGAGCTGGAAAATACAGAAGCTTAGTAACTGTCGAAGGAGCAGCATCCTTTTAATGGCCTGCAAGCAATGTCTTCGGCTGGCGAAAACAACCCGAGGACTGATCTGCGGTATAGTATTCTCATCACTACAGTTATATAATAATAATAATAATCTTTATTAAGTACTCATAGACATTACAAAATTGAAATGAAATATGGTACACAGTAGAATGTTTCTTATTTCTAGGTTACACACAGAGCATGTCGCAGTGATCTTACATATTAGACATCATTACGCCCCATTGCTTGGCCTCCGTCAGGCAACAGGAGGCGCTGCC
>LQNS02000137.1:27370930-27382366 GCA_001587735.2 Parhyale hawaiensis | reverse complement strand
GTGACAGATTTCAAAATGTAAAAAAAAAGTGGGGTACCTTGCAATTTTTTTCGGCCATCTTCTACAACCCGGCCTATTTTCTCCTGTCTTATTCCCATAGAGCGTGACAGGAAAGATATAAATATATAAATAAATAAATAAATAAATAAATAAATAAATAAATAAATAAAAACACGACGTGAATTATTATATAGTAGATAGATAAACAAATAAGCACACGACGGTGTTTATTATATTGTGTTGATTGCGTGAAATTTTTTAAGCGCGGGTCCACTAGTAAAATATAATATTTGATCACTTAGGACACGTCTTGCTGAAAACTAAACATTTGGTGATGCTCTTGAGAGCCCAAAGCTGTCATATACCGAGCAACGCATTAGTTGGACCTGCTGCTGCTGCTCGCAATAACGTTGCCCAGGCTCTCAGTATTGTTTGCTGCACAATATTGGCAAATTCTGCAAACGTCACATCGTGAACACCATTGGCTGTCTGTGACGTAATTCTTCAGCCGCTGACGTCACACCAGACAGAATGCCGGGCAATTTGTATGCATTAGCGTAATACATCGAGAATCTGCCGGCCCCCACGCTCATTACAACCATGGCTCCTGGCACGGGCCACGTCGCACGGTCTGCTCTGTAACACGGTCTGCACTGTAACACGGTCTGCACTGTGGGGCCACAGTCTGCTATCGAATTTCTTGATAAGTTTTGTTAGCTAAATTCTTGCGTATGGAGCAATCTTAAGTGCTTGTTAGGCCATGAATAATTTGAGTTCGCCGTAACTTTTGTTCTTGAGAATGTATGCAGTCTTCTATAAGTGAACAAGCTTCTGTGAACGAAACAAATGCCGTTGAAATATCTCTACTGTTCAATTTTATCCCTTAAAATTACATCCACCGATTCAACCGCCTTACTTTGCATAATTGGTGCTTCTTAGCCGTAATGGTGGCAACGTTTCCAAATTTCAGGATATTGTTTATATCTCTCATTTTAAACCTTTTTTTTCGTACCAAGACGGTTTCGACACTTGAAAGTGGGGCTGCAGACATCTACATTACTTGGCTTTAAACGTTAGCAGAGCATGAAGTGGATTTAATCTTAAGAATATCTTACTTTTGCCCTCTTGTGCAACCTTTTCTAATTTTTGCCTATCGGTTTCCTGTGGAATGAAAAAGAATTGCCACAATTTCCAACCTGGCCCATGTATTTTCTACCAAGCGTGATGAAAAAAAATTCAAATATGTAAATATAAATAATCCAACAAACGATGGTGTTTACTACATTGTTTTGATTATTGCATAACTTTCAAGTAAGGAAACTGAGTCGAAGCATCGATTCCTTATTTTCTTATTTCTCTGCTCGAATAACGTTCAGTTTGAAAAAATAATACCCGTTGAAGCAATGGTGTCACCACTGGAGAGATTTTTTGCGTACATCATCCTCACAGTGTGTCTAGGTGTTAACTCTTACGAGCATGCCACGCTACAGTGAGAAGTTTGACCAATTTCCTGGAACGAAGTATCAGGGGCCATCCTCAGTTAGCCATAACCAATCGCAATTCAACGTTCAACGGTGATATCATGAACAAGTGGGGGGGGGGGGTTCGCATGCTAAACAGAGGAAACATTGTCCGCAAATAATACCCAAAAATTGCCAAAAGTCTACAGCATAACATTCTGGGCTTCATTTTTCGCCACGTTCAAATCAACTTTGACCGCAGGTATAGAATCGAATCATTTGAAACTACACCCTTGGTATATACTCAATGTATTTTCTAACGGTGTGCTATCAGTTAGCTCAGCTCCAAATTTAACACCAGATCGCTGCCAGCTTGGTTTCGCTTAAGAAGAGCAGCGCTTTTCCCCGCCTTTGATAACGTAAAACGCAAACCGTCTCCTTAGAAGAGACGCACCCCTGCAGCGCTGCCTCTGAAGTTTTTGTGGACGGATGCCCGTAATGGCGGCGATATTTCGAGCCCGAGTACTGCGTTAGGGTTTTACTGATATGCCCGCTCTTTGCTCCAGAATTTCTTGTGACAAAAAAAACTTCTCGGTATCTTGTTAAACGACTCGTAAAGACCGAAGAAATTCCGACTGCGATGCATTCAATTTGGGCGGAACTGAGCTCAAGATTTGTCAGAACAAAAACTCAAACTGCAGGCTAATAAATGGAAACTTTTCTATATCGAGTAGAATTTCTAGGGCACAGTGAGTTTAAAGTGCTTCAGTCTTATTTCATTGTTATATTAATTAAATTAAATGAAACATTGGTATTCATTTAAAAACATATATATATATATATGTTCTTTAATGGCTAGGGGTAGGGACATTTATTAAACCCCAAATAACTAACTAGCTTCCGAAGTTTAAAGACAAAAAAAAAAACCTAAATATGCTCAAAAAATAAACTTTAGATTTTTAGAGATTATTGGCAATAAACCCGTTCTCCAAGCAAAGACCGGCCTGCTCAAGTTTTACCGACGTTCAAAAGTAGTCTTGATGTCGGCCTTCCGTAGACGACATGAGGGAAATTCTGAAGGGGCAGAAAATAGTGAGTCACAGTGAAAAAATTCCTTACCAAGTGAAAAATAGGAAAAAAGAGCTTCTGCGTCGTTGGGTTACCTTTCTTTAGCCGCGCAAGGTTTCGGTGTATAATAAATAAACAATTAGCAACCCACTGGAGGACGGTAATGAAGTTTCAAGTAAAAATTTCTATCCTAATCCCTAAATTTCCAACCTTGCATAGCTTTTACATACAGTATGTTTTCGCTCTACTGCGGCTCCAGAACCCAAGCAAACTACAGTCACTTTGTCAACACCAGGTGCGCCCCGCGGGCTTTTCAGACCGTAACGTCACTGCCACATTGGACCAGTGCGGCTGCCACGTATCCTATAGTACTGTACGTGGTTCATATTATGTATGTTGGTTTTATGTGGCTATGTGGCTGCGGTGTAGCTAATATGCTAGTGGGGCTGTCACGTTGCCCCCCCCCATGTGGTTTCCACTATGTATGTAGTAGTAACAAGTATCACTTTGGCCTCACGTGGTAGCCCTATGGAGCCCAGCTACAAATGAGGTGGTCACTACGTTAGCCCCATTTAAAAAACATTTGTAGGGCCAATGTAGTTCAGAGGTGACAATGCCACATCTCTCCCACTTCGTCCCTGCAATATTTACTCTTCTGGGTCGGGTCAAATTTTGCATTTACCTGCCAAATGTAAGCAGATCCAAAGTTATACATGTACATTTCAGATGTCATTGATGTCATAATACGAGCACTAAGTCTTAGTATTGTCATGTTTAAAATATATCGGACCATCATGACGCACATCATCTATGAATTTTATTGTATGTACGTCCGCGGTATAATCGTCGAACGAAATTTCAAACGTTCGATGCGTCTATACCTATAATTTCCCACAGTGTCCTACCACTCACGCCAGCGCGCGTCTGCACAAGGCAGTGTAAGAAATAAATTTGGACCCTGTTCCGGAATTCAAATGAGGTCAGCCAAAGCAGTTTCTGCGTCGCTGTTTTATAGCCGAGGAAATTTCTTACAAGCGCATCAAAGTTCCTCTTGCAATTACGTTTTCCTCTTGAAGATAAAATAGGTGATGAGCAAAACTTTTACTGAGCTCCAGCGCTTTGGATGTCTCTTTATTTGGAGAGACTGCAGGGCAGCAATGCCTGGCTCATGTCAAGCTCTTGTTCGCGTGTCTTATGACAGCTCTTAATTAGCGACGACTGTTAGTTTGGCAGCAGAAACAAGTGGTGCCTCTTCACAACATGCCGTCATGTTTTGACGGTTTCATACAATAGAAAGGAATAATGCATAGAAGCACATAGATAATAGCTTAAATATATACTACATTGCTATTATGTTATGCTTACTCGCCAATGAGTGTAGTGAGTCCTTCAGTAACCTCAAACCGATTTTTGACAAGCGTGCATCCTCGTATGAACTCCCCGCATTGTGCAAATTGCAATGAAACTGGCTTGTTGCTGCTAAGCTTAGTCCAACAGCTGTATGGTCTTTATTGCTGCCTTAGTCCAACAGCCGTATGGTCTTTATTGCTGTTGCAGCTCCCGGTTTTTACCTCCAACTGCAGCACAGCGAAAATAAAGGCGTTTGGTAATGGTGTGAGCCTCGATCTTACCGTGCGTGTGTCCGCTCCCTGCCGGCTATATCCGTTCGGAGCTCAGTGTCTGTGACACTCTTGGTGCCAGAGGATCTGCTACGTTGTCAGCTGCGGGCTAAAGCAAAGACTTTAGCCGCACAGAGTAACCACGTGCTAAGTTGATGCTGCATAATTATAGGGCAATTCTCTTTTCTTTAGAATTTAAAGTAACACGGACGCAAAATGTTTTAAATTTGTTACATGAATTTCGAAAATTCGGTAGTTCAAAGGTAAGTTGCCTCGTACAAAAGTAAGGATTTAAAAACAGAAGATGGAAATCGCTCCACAATCCTTTAAAAATGGATCATTTTTTGTTTTCTATATACACGAAGACAAACCAAAATTCACTAGGAATAAGTGCACCATATATGTCGCATGAAAAATCTCAGAGTTAAAAAAGAACTTTGCGAAATGTTTTCACCTATGAGACGTTCCCAAGTAACTCCTTTGTTCTGCGCTATCGATGGAGTAAATTAAGACAAGCGCTGATTTACACAATAATAGAAAAGTCTCATGAGCTTCGCATTTAGGCATCTGCGGGTTGAGCGATTTCTTTACAGTGAATATGTATGACATATATGCATACATGAACGGATGCTGGAGCATAGCTTATTTTACATTACCAATAGTGCTATGAAGACTAAAGTTTCAAGTACGAGCCAACAACACTGAGCCTTCCCTAGTTTTTACAGTTCTGCTAGGCGCAATACGACTATCTTCTTCGCTATTGCACGGCTAGTGCAGCTGGATTTCCACTCGCCTATCTGCGCTTGCAAAGACTCGTACATTCTTTCCTCTGTTGTTTTTGTCGCAAAAACCCAGTTCAATTTTATGTGTCTTACCAATTTCCAGTTATCTATGCTCCTTCGTTTAATACATTTGCAGACCTTCCCTCCTCCCTGCATCCCCTTGTTATCGATAGCTTCTGCCACTTCTGCTCAAGGCAGTACCTCTTCAAGTCCTAAAGTGAAATAACGACGCAATTAGCGGTCTTTCCCATCTCTTCTTCAGGAAGCGCCTGAAGCCATTTGAAACGTTCGCCTCTCAGTTGTGCTGACAACGCTACTATAAGGCAGAGTATCTCTCCTAGACAATACTGCAGCCGTCAGCACCACAGCTCCGTAGCCTTAGCAACAGGTTCCCTGTCTCTTCAATAAGCCTCGACTCGGAGCAGAGGCTCCGCCAGGGACGGCTATAAAGGAAATGATGCGATGGGACTTCACTGTCGGAAAGGTAGGCCTCAGGCGCCGGTTGCAGTTCCGATACCGTACACCGATTTGTCTCAACATGAGGTAAATTTATTCTCAGAAGGTAAAAGACATTTTCATGGAATAAGTAACTGATGTATTTACGTGATATCAAATACTCTTACAACTCCTCAGCAACATACTTACCTTCTTATTTACCTGGCACCTTACGGTGACTATAATATTTTTTGCATGACAGTACGGGTACACACTGAGAACTACACCGTCTGCTACAACTAGTGCTTCCGTAGTTTTTTCTCCACATATCTAAATAATATAGCATAACGACAGTAGCTCATAGAGAGCCGGAGCGTGTGTCTCGGCTGCTCTCTTGGAACGGGCCTGCTGGTCTGTCTACTGCCAGTTATTTAATCTAACCTACATGAAACCGACTTCCTTATTGTTTAAAGCTTAGTTCAGAATGCCTTAGAGAGATTATTTTAGCCCTGAACATCTCTCTGAACCGGCAAATGCCCTTATCGCTTGCTAAATTATGACGCAGCTACAGAAGCAACAATAGGCACCACACTGCCACACAATGGCTGCAGTTGTGCTCGAGTTGTTCTGTCTGGTAGTCTGTTACATTCCTATGTTATTAAGACGGGTTGTTTCGAAGGAGGAGGGGAAAGGGTAGGACAATATGCCAATAACCAGAGGGCCCAGGCGTCAAAAATGACGGCAAAATTTTGTGATTCAGCTTTTTATGGTTCCGGTTCCCAGTACAGGTTTTGCTGTACAGTATTACAGGTCTCATCCCTGCAGGCCTGTTCTTCCATTAGTGAAACGCAAGCTGTATAACCATGAGTTTTGCGATAGCAAAATGTCCCCCTGCAAGATAAGGAGTGAATATCAGCATGGAATTGATTAAGCGTTAAGCTGCACTAAGAAAAATATAGTTCAGTCAAAAGAATAAACTGGAAATGTCCAGGGCTCACCGTATTGCGGATACCAACTGATTGTTAAACCTCCAGCGTCGAGCTTTGGCTGCGATGTAAATCTACACTATAATAAGAGAGCCGTCTGTCTGTCAGTCCGTCCGTCCGTCTGTCTGTCCGAAGCCTTATTTTTCCCCTATCTAATACTGAAGAAAAAAAATTCAAGGCACCCATCTTTTCTCTTTGCCAAACCGTATCCAGTATACGAACCCAGGAGTCCCCGGGTTATTAGTGAAGGCCTGGTCACGGACATTTGTGAACTGGGTTGCTTCTGTGCACTTGGTGGACAATGTGGACTTGGTGAACTTCGTGGACTTTGTGAATTTTGAAGTATTGTGAACTTTTTCGATGGGATGGTAAGACGTTTTCAAATGCATATTTTCATGACTTATTCAACAAAAGGGTGGCGTTTGGTGCACTAGTTCAATATAAAAAGGCGTCTGCTCAGCGTGACAGCAATGAAAGCGGGGACCCAGAGGCCTGAGAACCCGAGCTATATATGTCACCGGTACCCCAAGCGCTGAAATTGTATGGTACCTCAACTTGTTTTTCAGTACATGAATTTCTCCTATTAAACTCTTAACTTCGTGACGGAGAGACGGACCAACATTGGAGCAAGCAAGCAAGGGTGCAAGGAAGGGAGCAAGAGAGCAAGCAAGGGAGCGACCAACAACTGTGTTTTATTATATAGTGGATTGTTCGCACGACAACATGAGATGACTTATTCCTCCATGCTTAAACTATTTTCTGATATAAGATAGCACCGTTTTAATGCAATGTAAAAAATGCAACAATATGACTCAACTTACTGTAAAGTAGAACTGATATGTTTTTATGTGCAACATATTAAAAACTTTACATAATAGTCATTTGTTTTTAGAACAAAACTTCTTCCCAAGTCTTGCAAGCGACCAGCGGGCAATGAATACACAATTTATCTATCTACAATATAATAAAGACCGATGAGCATTTATCTGTTTGCTTGTTTATTTATCTGTTTATCCCTTTTCTGTCACGCTTTAAAAAAACAGCAAGGCGGAAATTAGCCCTGGCTGGAGGCTCTGGTCGTCCTTTCAAGTTCCATCGAAAGCAGTTAGGTAGAAAATGGGCCGGGTTACAAAAGATGGCAAACGTATCTTAATCAGGGACAGTTGAAATTCAAACAATGAAGACATCGCAGGCTTAGTCTGATTTGTACGAGTATTAGCTTCTCCATACATGGAATCTATGGCAAATTATAGGGCGACCTTATGTCTGAAAGCACTTCTTGCATTTCAAAAGCTGAAATCGCAGCACTGAAGATACCTGAAGCTTCCATTGGCACTCTCATGCATCTTGATTCGTAGTTTGTCCCCACAGATGATTTCGTTGCTTCAGCTATTCTCCCAAATTTCATATATTCAATGGTCGATGAAACAGCTTTCGCTGAACAAAAACCACTGGACCTGTATAAGCTAGCCTACCGTATCCACAATACCGAATCTGAGCTACTACTTTGAGCGTTGCTGATTGGGCTGCAACAAGCCATGTATTTTCTCCATTTCTGAGAAAAAATGTTTCGATACTGAGCGGCTGTGAAGCCGTCAACGCTCTTCTTAGGGTGCTTAGGTTAGCAGTAGTAATGACGAATGTATGATCAATGAAGAAGGTCATCACAAATTCTTCGCTGTCATTTTACGACAGCGTAGGCCCTCTAGTAATATTAATAGCGTTGTTCCTTCTTTCATTCGTTCGTTCCTTCGTGTGTCACGCTCTTCTATACTAGATAGGGGGAAATTCAACTTATAAGAAGCTTTGATTTTCGCTGGAGAAAGTTGAACCCAAGGAGTTTCTAATGGGAGGAGCAAGCCCAAGCACAACCTCTGGGCGAGTAAACTGGGCGCTTGGAGTCCTTGAAGTGGCTAAGTGGCAGTGGTGAGCACATATAATTAAGGAAGATAGAGACAGGCAGTTCTTCAATATTTTTGCAAAGACATTCGTGTCTGAAGATTTATATCCCAGTGCTCACCCTGTTACTTTTATCAACAAATGGTATACAGGATACAAGTTTCCTTTACATACTTCCATCCGCTCGGAATTTCGTCAATGGTTAATGGCTGTAAAAATTTGAGCTCAGGACTCCTTCCTATATAAGCTGCGTGAGGCAATGTCGCTCTCCGATTGGATAAGCCACTCAGCCAGTTTAAGAGAAAACTTTTTCTCGCAACGTTCCCGTAGGATAAATAGAGAGGGTGCGCTCATGTCTATTAGAACCTCCTTGGTTGAACCACAGCTGTTTCCTTTCAGCTCGCACTTGAAAAAAAAAATCGGTCAGTTTCGAAGCAAAGACATGAAGTTCATTTTACACGTATCGCACCTACCAAGATACCAAATTTCATTTCTTGTAATATTCACGTTGCTGGGGTTGCACAACGATCCAAATATGGGAAAGTCCGATCGTAGCCATAATACGGTTCAAATGAAGTTGTTCTCAACTGCATCATTCCAAACTGCATTTTTCAAGTGTAAGTGCGATGTTTAGAATAATGACAAACTAATAGAAAACGTACTTTCAGCGATATGAATTATTTTTTTAATGGGCTGAGTGTTGTATTATGTTGGCAGGCTATCGCACATCAACTGTAAAACAGGCGCTGGTCCCACAGTAGACATGAAATCATCAAATATACCGATGAAAAGTGGAAACGTTAAAAATATGAAAGTCTAAATAATGTTATCTTCAGACGATGAGAAACAAAGGATGGTGAAGGCGTGTAAATATAGAAGAAAAGCAATGAGAAAAGTACCTCCTAAATACGAGGTTGCTTTATTTGCTTATGCTGTCTTTATATCGCTATCATGATATACAGGGACGAAAATTTTGCTCGTAAAATATCTGCCACCAGCAGTGATACAGCGATCCACCAGTGATACAGTGTGTAGATATGTTGTGCATGTACATGGTGACTTGAGGCGCAGGCACGCCTTCGTTTCTGGCAGTTTGTACGTTATGACAAGCAGCAATGGCCAAGCTTTGGGAATATGTACGTCCTACTTTTGAGTTAGTTTACAGTTGCAATGACGCATAGTTTGAGCGTGACTTTCAAGCGCTATTAGTTGTAGTCACGGCAGCGTGACGGCCAAAGCGAAAAGTTAAGTGGCTGAGCAATTATTACGATAGTGTGCCCACACTGTTAGGGACGGACGTACTACGAGTTGGAACACCAAAGCCATGATAACGGTTGAATCAATTAAGATACATCGTTTGCAAAATGTATGTACAGTTGTAAATTGAAACTCAATAGTAATTCAAAGACAGAGTCTAAAGTGAGCACGTGGCCCTCACTGTAGTGCCGCGGCAAGGGGTTTGGGCAGTTTTTGAAGATAATAATGTTAGATAAGTCGAAGCTGCATATACAGCAGCGCAAGGGGAAGGGTATGGAGCAACGTTGCCATGTTTCGACTCTCCTGTGCAGCGCACTTGGGGTTTGACGTTGTTCATTAGGATTAAGAAACAGGCGCTATTTATCGGGAGGTTAGGTTAAGAAGCTGTGTTAGGTCGAACTAAAGTGAGATCTAATAGCGTAGGTTAAGATTAATTCATTATAAGAAGTGAGGACCTTAACTAACCGACCGTAGAATTTCCACGGGTCCCGCTAGTACTAATATCAATAAATACCTTTAGAAATATATCAATTTTGGCAGTAAAATATGCAAGTTTGAGGGGCCATCCACATCAGTTGATGAAGCGCTTGGTGCAATGCACTAACTGTATTGATGCTGATGCAAAGAAGCAAACCACAAAACAATTCTTTTATTGGTATTATATTTCACTCCCATCTCAAGGTATAGTTTTGCTATGTGGATAGTGAAACAAACTACATGGCTTCTAAGCGCGATTGCGTTATATTTTGTTTGACACTGCCACCTAAATTGCGCAGAAAAATTGTCATTCATGTCACTCGTTGATAAATTACTATATGTTCATATTCTGTAACTACGACTACTACAATCCACTGACGTTCTCCACCATGGATGTAAGTGCTTTCGTGAATCGAACGAAGGAGGACATAAAATAACACTTGGATAACCGTTAATTCGTCTAACGGCCGTAACGGTTCACCAGCCTTCAGGTAGAAGTACTGCAGATGTTGCCAGAGAAGTACTCAACGCCTCCAGTTTGAAATAATGAACACAGAGAATCAAGAGCAGGGGGTAATGGTCAAACAATAAGGTCACGAGGACAGACCACAGCTCTCATGGTCTTCCAAAGTTGAGCTCCAAGTATAAACAAAGTATGACTCCAATATCGCCGAGACGACCACACAAACGCAACCACAGAAGTCATTTAATTCAGCTCCATTGGTCAGTATCTTATCGGTGATATCAGCTCCATCCTCATTAGTCCAGAATATCAAATTAAATGCTTTCATTTGGGGCACCTCCATACACCCACATGACCCACTTATGTGCCTGGTTCAGGTCAACCTACAGGCGAGCTGAGTCTGCAGTGGGGCCCTGTGTCTCAGCTGCTGTCTAGCCGCTGCTGCTGTGGGGGCCCTGTGTCTCAGCTGCTGTCTAGCCGCTGCTGCTGTGGGGGCCCTGTGTCTCAGCTGCTGTCTAGCCGCTGCTGCTGTGGGGGCCCTGTGGCTCAGCTGCTGTCTAGCCGCTGCTGCTGTGGGGAGCCCTGTGTCTCAGCTGCTGTCTAGCCGCTGCTGCTGTGGGGGGCCCTGTGTCTCAGCTGCTGTCTAGCGTCTGCTGCTGTGGGGGGCCCTGTGTCTTGTGTCTCAGCTGCTGTCTAGCCGCTGCTGCTGTGGGGGGCCGTGTGTCTCAGCTGCTGTCTAGCCGCTGCTGCTGTGGGGGCCCTGTGTCTTGTGTCTCAGCTGCTGTCTAGCCGCTGCTGCTGTGGGGGGGCCCTGTGTCTCAGCTGCTGTCTAGCCGCTGCTGCTGATGTGGGGCCCTGTGTCTCAGCTGCTGTCTAGCCGCTGCTGCTGTGGGGGGCCCTGTGTCTCAGCTGCTGTCTAGCCGCTGCTGCTGTGGGGGCCCTGTGTCTCAGCTGCTGTCTAGCCGCTGCTGCTGTGGGGGGCCCTGTGTC
>LQNS02000137.1:27355576-27370513 GCA_001587735.2 Parhyale hawaiensis | reverse complement strand
TCAGCTGCTGTCTAGCCGCTGCTGCTGTGGGGGGCCCTGTGCCTCAGCTGTTGTCTAGCCACTGCTGATGTGGGGCCCTGTGTCTCAGCTGCTGTCTAGCCGCTGCTGCTGTGGAGAGCCCTGTGCCTCAGCTGTTGTCTAGCCACTGCTGATGTGGGGCCCTGTGTCTCAGCTGCTGTATAGCCGCTGCTGCCGTGGGGGGCCCTGTGCCTCAGCTGCTATCTAGCCGCTGCTGCCAAGCTTTGCGTATCAGCTGCTTTATATATATCCTCTAATAATTTTTCGACACTGCTAAATTATTGAAAGCAAATGCACTGGAGCGGTATTGAACACTGTCCAAATGGTATACAAATTAATCGCAGTGGAGGGCGCTTAAGTCTGCTATCATCCATCCGCCATTATCTCAGGCTAGTCCATTCCGTCCTTCATCGTTACTTTAACCAAGCTTCCTTCATCGCTAAATTACATTTCGTTACCGCTTTTTTATGACCGTCAAAAAAAATTGTTTATAAAGGTAACATTTAGGAACAGTTTAGACAACTTTGAAGAAAAAATAAAAGGTGTGACACCATTCCTGCGCATCCTCTTTCATCCCACTTCAAACAGCTTCTTGCACCTGGGCCACGTACCTCAACACCGGCATGGTCCCCTCGAGGAACAGCAGTTCCTAGCTGGAAGTTGGCGCAGGACAGGGCGGGCCTCTTCGCCCTGAGAACGTCGCTGGCTGCGGAGAACATCTTCGCCAGAGCAGCGGAGCTAGAGAAGGGGGTTCTGCACTATATGAATGACTCCTCAGATTACTATATTGTGCACGGGACTAACACGCCAACGTGTGCCACAGAGCAGTATTTGCCGACGGCCATGTCTGTTTTCGAGTTAGTGACGGTTCAGATGCCGGCCGAAGTACGTTTCCGTCGGTGCTTATTCCGTCAATGATTCAAAGTTTTCGCCACTCGTCAAGCCACCAGCGAAACGAAAGTCCGTCAGGGATGGACTGACGGTCCTTTCGTCGGTACTGACGGTCTGCCTACCACTGTTCCCACTTTTTTATAGCATAGTATGTTGTTCAGTGTTCACATCACTCTGAAAGTAATAAAAAAAATCGGTGCTACAAAACGATTTTACTAATGCTTCCTGTTTATAAGACCGCGTTTTTTATTTGTCTTCAAAACTGATAAGCAAATCTGCTCCGGAACAATATTCCGAACACTCTTATAAAACATATAATAACATAAACTGTTATTACTTTTCAGCTTCTTTATCGTTCTTTACCTTCATTTGTGAATGTATTTTATTATATTAAGGTCAACCTAAATTATATTAACAGAGTTACTTGGCTTCTTTCTCTCAGAGCTGTGCTGCTTTCTCCAATAGTCAGTCCAAACATTCTGGTAAAGTTTGTTCAGCTCTAAGATGTTATTCGGATGAGCTATTTGGGCCGCTAAAAAGGTACATATAATATTCCGTAATGAAATGAAACACGCCAGGGAAGTCCTACAGTAGTCCAGCGACATTTAAATCGTTGTTAATTATTCTTAAGGAAGGGGCGGAAAACGATTTTAAAAATATGAGATAAACTTTCATTTCTTAACTGGTACACAGTGGCTTTCAGAGTTTAAATGAGAACACATGTAAGTTTGAATGGTGTTTACAAGCTAGACTCCTATATATATATCTACTATATAATAATTCACGTCGTGTTTTTATTTATTTATTTATTTATGTATTTATATCTTTCCTGTCACGCTCTATGGGAATAACATAGGAGAAAATTCAGATTTCAAAATGTAAAAAAAAAGTGGGGTACCTTGGAATCTTTTTCTTCAGTATTAGATAGGGGAAAAATAGAACTAATAAGATAGGAGAAAATTCAGATTTCTAAAGGCGAAAAAAAAAGTTGGATACCTTGAAATATTTTTCTTCAGTATTAGGTAGGGAAAAATTAGGAAGCCCAAAAGACGGCGGGGGTTTTGGTGAAGTGTCAATTTTTTGCCGTCATTTATAATGACGGCATGGGCCACTAGTATATATATATATATATATATATATATATATATTATGGAGTCGAAACTATATAGAAATACTGAAATGTTGGTACCTCATCGAGCTTGCTTTGATGAGCTATCTTCCTAAATTTCTGCAACGATCGTATTAGCGAGGGATTCTGGCAATTTCATGTTAGCCAAATATTTCAAAAGTGAAAAGGAATAGATACTGAAGACTCCATAGCTTAGCAGCTTTTCACCTTAGGAAAAAGTTGAGAATACCATAAGCTTCTTAGATAAATCTGAAACTGCTGCATACGCATCTGCCGAATTTTCCTTTTCTATCAAGTCTAAATGGAAATAACATAGCATCATTTTCTATATAGAAGTAGTGACCAAATTTTTATGACATAACAAGAAAAAATTACCACGTTATACTAAATAAAAAAAATGTAGCCACCACATCCAAGTAGAGATGGAGATAGCTCTCAGTCTTAAGCTTCTCCCGCTATTGGTGCCAGGCAGCACTAGACTCCAGCAGCGTGTGACCCGCCGACTCTTGACCTAATACTAGACCTGCGGACGCTCTGTGCCAAATCGCTTTGATAACGATACTTCCTATTGGTCATATTCTATACATATTCTTATTTCAGACGTTAAACAAATACTTGTAAAACTTTGGGGGTCGGTATTGGAAACGCCGCCAAAATTTTCTCTGTGCAAAAAGAAATAACATGCCATTTTATAATTTTTTTTAATCAAAGCCTGATGGCAGTTCAGAGATATAGTCAGCAGCCAAAGCGCAAGCTCCTACTCTCTCGTGTGACATTTCCTTTGAGTTGGAAGTTTAACGGCAAATATCCTTGCATGTGTGTGGTCTAATGTTATATTTTAAGACGGCAATATGCTCTTCAAATCAACGTGATTTCATTAATAAATAGTTTACTATCAGTTTTTCTAATTTTATAAAAAGTTCAAAACTTAGTACCTACTTGCTTTTGATATGTTGCTAAATAAACGTAATTTTTCAAACGTTCTCGACACTAGGGGCAGCCAGTGATCAGTCAATGATACTAAGAAGTCCTAATTTTCCAGATCACTTGATGGTGTCAGTTTCGATAATACTGGATTTAGATACATTACGCATTCATCAGAAAAGCAGTCGTAATCTGTAACGTTAGGTGCTCCCTTCCTTGCGATACACCGCTCTGCTGGCATACCGTAAATGTATTTCATTACCATTTATTATTTCAAGCCTATGCCTGCCGAACATTTTTGGGTTAAATATTCTCAGCATGAAATTGTCGTTGCTTCCACAGCAATGCTGCTGATTTAATTCCGCCAGGGCCTTTCTTTTACCCCGAGCCCGACAGAAGAGCTAAGGCAGAAAACAAGCAGTAAACATTCAGCGCTTTTTGCTACACAGCTCAATGAATAGCAGCGCACAATGGCCGCTCTGATACGGAACTTGGTTCTTTTTCGAGTTGTGCTTTTGCTTTATTTTTTCTGATGCCAAAGTAATTTATAATGCTCTCACCGTTGTAAGTGTGTTTGCTTGCGATCAGACAATAGCCGCAGGGCTTGTTATGTTGTAGCTGGTGGAGCTAAATGAAAGTGCAATTTTACTTAGCCATCCACCTTGCAACTTAGCACTCACGACTCTACCGTGTGACTGCAATTGATACGTAAACAAATGTTTCTAATTACAAAGACAATTGTACTCCCTTGCATGTTTAAATGTGCTAATATTAAACCTCCTAGTTGGACATGTATTAGGAAAAAACTGTTGATCTTCATGTGCATAGCAGTAAATTTATTTTAAAACGGAAGGCATGGAGTCAAGAATGAACCAGATTATCACCAGATTCTGGCCTTCCTCTACTAGCTGCTGCGTTTCTCACATTTCTTGAGAGCCATTACTTTCATGACGATAATTATTGATAATAGAAGTAATTTTTGCTCGTTATTGTCACTACTCAGTCGTAGCGCAGTGCAGTTCCAAGAATTCACCATTCTTACGTACTGCATCTTCAGCACTAGGCTACACTCCTCCACCTTTATAGTGACTGTCCCGATCGAACAACTCCTGCATGCTGAAGAATGAGCCTATGTCTGTGTGTAGTATTTAAAGAGGAACTGAACGTAAAGACTACATAATAGAGACTGATGAGAGATAAATACATATGCAACAGCTTAATGAGTTTGCTGGCACAGTTGATATGAGTAAGCACGTCGCGTGTAAGATTGCTTACCTTGTGTGGCAATCTCTTCTACAGCATAGCACCACGATACAATTAAGCTACAACATGCACCTCACTACTACATACATACCTGCGCGACCTTCGTTTGAGGTTTTACATCTATTTTTTTCGTAAGGGCCATAGCATACACAGACCCAGAGCGTGAGGTCAGTTACTCTCTGAGGATGGGCCAGTTGGTCCGTCCGCTGTAAGCTATGTAATCAGTACTATATAATAATCCACGTCGTGTTTTTATTTATTTATTTATTTATAACTATATTTATATCTTTCCTGTCACGCTCTATGGGAAAAAGATAGGAGAAAATTTAGATTTCAAAAGGCGAAAAAAAATTTGGGTACTTGCAATCTTTTTTTAGGCGAAAAAAAAGTTAGGTACCTACCTTGCAATCTTTTTCTTCAGTATTAGATAAGGGAAAAATAGAACTAATAAGGTAGGAGAAAATTCAGATTTCAAAGGCGAAAAAAAAAGTTGGGTACCTTAGAATCTATTTCTTCAGTATTAGATAGGGGAAAAATACAACTAATAAGATAGGAGAAAATTCAGATTTCAACAGGCGAAAACAAAGTTGGGTACCTTGCAATCTTTTTCTTCACTATTAGATAGGTGAAAAATAGAACTCAGTCTGCTTGCCCTTCTGGCAAAAAGAAAAGTTGAGTACCTTGAAATCTTTTTCTTCAGTATTAGATAGTGAAAAATGAGGAAGCCCAAAAGACGGTGGGGGTTTTGGTGAAGTGTTAATTTTTTGCCGTCTTTTATAATGACGGCACGGGCCACTAGTTTATTCTAATAAATCTTTAATATGGGCAGAATGTAAAAATCAGTATCCATGATACTGAACACAGATACGTTTTTCTAGCAGCTCAAATGATTAAATTTCAAAGTGGATGAAACAAGAATTGTATTCGCAGTCGAAGTTTCGACATTTTTGCTACCATTTTTAGGAATACCTACTTTACACATAACAACATTTTAGAGTGCACCGGGAAGAATAGGAAGATTGTAGACAAACAATGCGAATTATTTGTTGTGTTCATTGTGCTCCATAACGCTTTTCTTTCATCATGGTGTCCCCTTTAGATTTGAATTGGATAAACTTGAAACAGCAGTGACTTGACGCATTTTGTTAACTGAACCTAAATATATTGTTTGTTAGCGAGAATGCTTGCCATGGCTCAGGTATACCACAGCAACTCCTGACCTGTAAAAGTAAGGAAGTGACAACCATCATCTTATGACTAACTACAGGCAGCCAGAGTAAAGGGGCACATGGGAACCCTCGCGTGCAGGAGAGCAGGTACGCAGTGCAACGGCTTGGGTCGCTCTACGGACACCTGAGTAAAATACTTCAGGCCTGCGGCTACTACGGCACTGTTTTAGATTAGATTAAGTTAAGTTAGATAGATGGTAACGTACGAATCCACAGGCGAACGTCCACGAGAAGCCGAGGCCCAGGCTCCTCCCTCTCCGAGCTGATGCCGTTATGTCGACATTAGACATCAGATATCTAAGGAAAAACCGCAGCCAAGGAGGTGACTGTGGAAGTATAATTAGCTACAGAAAGATGATGAGGGCTTTGCAACGTGAAGTTAGATTAGGAATAAACGATGATGGAGCATTGCAGCCTCTAAAGCTGCTGAGCGTTACGAGTTGATGAGTGATGGAGGAGTACTGAAAAAACTGACGAATTTGGATCATGGATGATTCATGGTTGGTCCGCAAGCGGTTGAGTATAGCTACAGGTCCCTTCCTCAGCAAGCTGGTTGCGTGCTCTGCAACACTTAGCGCTTTCGTTACGGAATTTCGATAATTGCTCATCTACAAGACATTTTAACATCAGAAAGTAAGCAGGAGCTCGCAAAATTTTCAGACTAGCTATTACAATATCAACATTTTATTGAGGAACAAACTGCTGCATGGCGTTGAGAATATATTGTATACCGATCCTGGTGTTTAGAGGGACGGTCAGTAGCAAAAGGAGTTAAGTCTTCGTGCCAACAGGCATTGTGTCCAAGCACCAAACTCGAGTTAAGTATCGCAAAAAGTTACTGTACCACTAGGTATCGCATCAGCGTACCAATCGCAGGCAAGTACCGCATAGGTGCAATCCTGCAAATACTCAGCAAGGATCGCAGTCAGTAGCAGCTGTTCCTGACACTTGTGCCTTTATTAAAGGTCAAAGTGTTGGCCAATCCTGCTATAAGGCCACAAGTTCAGAGAACAGACGATATATCATTAGAGTATTGCACGTTCTCAGTATAGATAAAGTGTTTAGGCAAGTTTGACGTACCTTATAGTGTCTGTGATGATAGAACATCAGCTAGTGTGGGGTAGTATCAGGTCAGTATCTTCATAAGCTTCAGCGTTTAATTGACAAGCTAAGTGAAACTTGCTTATCTGCCAGCGGCAGGATATGACCAGCTAAACTTTTCGAGACCTGTCCGTCACGTTAGTGGAGCTGCTGATGGGAGAGTGCGTAGGACAGAAGGAAAGTGTTACTGTAGCGCAACACACGTACTGTAAGACATGAACAATAGTGCTTACCAAGTACTTACAAAATTATAGGGGTAGAGGTACAGAGTGGTCAGCTGTATAAAATGAATTAATAAGAATTTTTAGCATTCTTTTGCATTTATAATTCCCATGAAATAGGTAACATTCAACACTGAAAAAAGTGAAATGTTTTCTATGAATGAAAAAAATTCCACACTTGTCAATGCAAATAACTCAAAACAACGGTTTTTAGCAAGTAGCTTATACAGTAAGTAGGAATAATTAAGCCATAAATTTTAAAAGAGGTAAATCAAATAAATAAATTTGGAACATGGCTACTTTTTGGCTGCCTCAAACCCTGAAATGGACAACCGACCGCAGGCCAAGCTATAGCCAGCCTTGTGGAGCGAATAGCTATATATGTACTGTATTTTAGTAAGAAAAGTACAATCAATGAAGAAGTGTCATCAGTCATCACAAATTTCTTGAGACGAAGAAGAAGAAGCAAGTAAATAAAGAGAAGATTTTGCGCCGCTCTATATTGAGCAAATATATCGATTATTGAGTGACTTTTTTCACGCACGGATCCACTAGTCTCATAAGTTTCCTATGCTCATTCATACCGACAGTCTAACTTGCGTATGTGAAGGGTGCAGCACTATACATTTGTTTAGCTAATGCGAAATACTTATTAGATCTGTCTACTGAGAACTATGCTCCTCCCTTAGCCTCCGCTACAACTACACTAATGCATGAGCTATAGTTACTGTCATCGTCAGCATAGACGTCAGTCAACACTGAGAAGTATTTGCTAGGCACCTGCAAGTCAGACCAGAACTATGTTCCTCAGCGAGCAACAGGGTTACATGACTGCGGTGACTATCCCTGTTTAGCTAAAACACTGAGACGTTATCAATTTTTTAAACTTAACACAATGGTTTATTTTAGAACTGAAGTTGAATGATCAGTTTTTCTTGTACTTTCCAATAAATCGGAAAAAACGAAACAATACATTTTGGCTCTCAAAAAAGTTTTATACCAATTTTTTTTCTCCCGATATCCCTGAGCATGTCTAGCTGCTATGTCATTTTAGCTGTTATTTTGTTCTTGTGGCTGGTTGGCCAAACATAACTTCATAAGAACACATGTGTGTTAAATGGTAACAAGTGCCTGCTGAACCCAAACGACAATTTAGCGATTAAACCCGTTCCCAACTCATGTTCAGTGTTGCCACAATGTTGCTGCCGGCCGAGTATTTATGTCCAACTGGAACATGTACTTGTCTGGAACTGAACTGCCTACGATATCGTTGTGGTCATTAAAACTAAGCGACAGTTTAATTTCCTAGCCTAATACTCATGAACGGAACCAGTTTGTGGCCGTGTGACTCGATTTTGATATACTAGTAGGACAAAATTAAAATAAATGATAGTATATTTTCTTAGAAACGCTTCTACACCATGATACCTATTTTTCTGTTTCACTGCGCTGCAGAAACACCTCGCATGTAGCAATCAACACGCGCTGCAGTGCACTGAACACTGAGATATATTAAAGTCTAGCATCATCCTGCTGTATCAGCGACTGCTTTCGCGCATTGACCAGCTATAGACGCGACTGTCGACCAACGCGGCGCGGTACGGAGAGAGAAGGGGAGAAAGAGAAGAAGAAGAAAGGGCTTGAGCAGCCATCGGCATGGAGCAGCTCCAGCTAAGACAACTTCTCTAGAACAGCAAACACCTAAAACAAACAGAGATCAGCTCTTTCGGTAGTCTGTTGGAACTTTGAGATCGTTGTTTGCGGGAGAAAAACAGACCTTCGGATGGAAGTGGTTAACAATTTCACTAATGGGCAGAAGTGGCACGTTAATATTTCTCTTCAAGATATACAGTATATTCATTCGGTACGTTTCAAACTTCCGCCCTATATATGCTGCTCATACAAGGTATCTAATCACTTTTAGTTTGCTCAGCCTACTGAAGCAAGAACGAAAGTCTGTGCAGTATCAGTCATGCTTTAGTAGAAGTAGACACTATTGCTACAGCTCCTGGAGTATTGGCAAGGATGTATAGTTTTCAGCACTTCTGTTGGTGCATTTTTCCTTCCACACCAGTGCTACTATTTTTTTTTACCAAGATCTGAGCTTTTCTCAAGAATCACCTTAACAGTTTTTCTTGCTGCTATAGCCTTCTCCGTTCAGTGTTACCACAACAATGGTGGTGGCTGGGTGGTGGGCTGGGAGGTGCCGACGTGTTTCATTTGCTCTTAGGCAAGAGATGCACCGCACAAAATGCGACGTGTTTTATTTGCTCTTAGGCAAGAGATGCACCGCACAAAATGTAATATAATTTTCCAGGAGTCCTAAAATCAACATTTAAAGTATCGACATTATTGGATACCTTCCGAATTTCCAAAGTAATAATGCCTTGCAAAAGAGCCACCCTTGCGCACTCATCGTAAAGTCAGCATTAATCACGAGCAAGTCGCTGCCTCTTTAAGACCAATATAAGTAATTATGAATAAGGGGATGTGCAGTGATGGCAAGCGAGGGAAAGCAAATGATTTCTAACTAAATTCCATGGAACTGACTCCGAGGGTTAGTTTCCTCGTGAAAGATTCTTTTAAAAGAAAACAGTAGGAACTGCACTTACAATGATTGCTCGCTGTAATTAATTTTAGAAAGTGGCTTCAAAATAGGCCATCGAGCTTAAGGAAGCTCCATTAGTTCACATTTCGAAAGCTAAAAGAGCACAAGACACGTAACTCTAAGAAACGCCGTGAATAACTGAACGACATTCGTTAGAGCTAAACATGAACAAAGTAGTGGCGCTACTATAGAAAGTGTGTTATTACAATTTATGTATGGTTAAGGATGTGAAAATACGATATAAATTTGTTGCATGCGGACACAATGGAAGTAATGTATTATTATTATTAATACTTCACTTTCGTGCCACCACGGGCAGGTACGTAGTACAATCCAAATGAAGCATTATACAAGACCGGGAAGCAAGAAACGGTGTCGATGAATATCCATTAGAAAATGATTAACAGCTCATTTAAACGCCTGCAAACCGACACGACCGAAATGTGATTCCGGCAATGAATTCCAAACCGAAACGGACCAGGGCGGGAAACACCAACTGAATTGGTGAGTTTGGCACCTAGCAGCGTCCAAAGTATAGGACTGCGCATCAGCCGCAGCACGAGTATTTCTCCCAAAGATCTTTAAGACAGGGACAAAAGACTACAGCCAATGTCTTACATTATTGTACACCTTATAAAACATACAGAGGCCTGCTACATCTCGTCTATGGGACAGATTCACCAAGTCACTCGCAGTAAAAAAAAACCTGCTGGCTGAGCTAACAACTCGGTCCAGTAGACGCCAGTGACTGTCAGCGTGGTGAGCAATACTCTAACACCGGCAGCAAGAAAGCATAAAAGCATCTACGAATTACACTTTTGTCGCCAAACACAGAACTTACTTTACGTAGGAGCCCAATCTTACTCGAAGCCCTTGATACGAGACCGCTGGTATGTGCTTCGAATGTAAGTTTCTCATCAAAGATAACACCAAGAAGCTCCAGGAGGCTATATCCCAAAATTGAAGTGCCATCTATCTTCAGAGGTGTATGCTGAGGTAAAAGCGCACAAGGCCAACTGACAATCATACTCTTAGTTTTGCCGGCATTTAGTTTCATATTCCAGGCAGACCACCATGCACTAATGCTCAACAGCTTCCTATTTAGAAGCTACACGACAACATTACACATGCGAGGGGTTGGTGTCACGTACTGCTATCAAATGACACCGTCAGTGTAGCTGATCATCGTTTTCTCCAGCGAAAAGAGCATGTTCCTACTGTACAGAACAAATAGCAGCGGATCGAGTACGCTACCCTGAAGGATGCCTGACACCACCCACTGAGAGTGGGGCACTCGAAAATCCGTCCACAGACACACTTTGCATTCGCTCAGAAATAAAATCACGAATGATTAATAGAACCTTACCTCTCACACCAAACGATCCAGACTTGTACAATACATCTCTTTGGTTGACCTTGTTGAACGCCGCACTGAAGTCCAATTGTACAAGTCGGGTTTCACTACCACGATCCAGCGCTGACTGTAGGTGATGCGCCACAGACAAAAACGCGTCGCAACACCCAAGCCAGATCTGTACGCAAACTGTCCTGCAGGCAACTGATCAGCAACTTCAGCAAAGCGACCAGCAAAGTCAACAGTTTCTCAAACGCTTTCGACAAAATGGGTAACATCGTAATTGGACGGTAATTGGTGACAATTTACGATACTGGACCTTAGGGAATGGGCTTCATGTTACCAGTACGCTGATAACGAGGAAACTTTCCCAAACGTATCAGGCGCCGGAAGATAATTCCAAGCATAGGATAAGTTAAATTTCAGTGCCATTATAAGATGTGTCACAAGATACGGCATTAGGTGCCATAAACAATGATAATTGGTCAGAGCTGACCACAAACTCCAGTGACAGCAAAAAACATGTTCACGTTACCTTGGTTCAGTCAGTGAAGTATTTCGATGCATGACGTAAAGGATCAAATGATGTACTCATGCTTATTCTGTTATAGAGCTATTTGATCAAGTTAAATATTTAAACAGAATTTTCCCTTCGTGAAAGGTGTTTGCATTGTTTTCTGACTCGGTATCAGAACAGTATATTTATTAGGCCATCTATAGCCCATATTCTATAAGCTGGAGCTTGGCCTCTGACTCGGTGTCACAGCAGTACATATGTTATGCTATCTATAGTTCCTATTCCATGAGTTACAACTCGGCTTTTGACTTGGTACCATAGCAGTATATACGTTACGGCCTTTTTGGGAAATTGGCCTTTTTGCATAATGGCCGGCCATTGTGCAAATCGGCCAAATTCGTGGTAACTTTGCAAAATGGCCAGAAATTTGCATCAGTTTGCAAAATGGCCGCGATTTTGGCCTGTTTACAAAATAAAAGGCCACTTTGCAAAATAAACTGTGATTGAAAACATTTTGCAAAATGGCCAAAAGTATGGACGGCCACTATGCAATAATACCAATTTCATGGTCATTTTGCACAATAACCGGAAATTATGCATGTGGGACTCCTCTTTTTTCAGAATTAAGATTGTACGTTTACTTTCAGAAAATACAATTGTTTAATTTGAATACGTTTGTGCAATGGAAAATAGGAAGACTGATTTTTATTCAAAATTGGTCAAAGCTGACGAAAGGAACGCATCAAATACTTCGAGTTTGTTGAATAGAAATGAATACGAACAAATTGTGAATCACTTGGGTGAACTTAAAAATTCTAACATTAGCTTTGGGTGAATTGAAAAGTTCTAACATTAGCTTTGGGTGAATTAAAAGTTCAAACATAAAAAAAAAAACAGAAAGTCTACCGTTTGCAGGGAGAGTATGAAATCCTTAAGGCTGTAAATGAAGGTATCGTTGTTAAGAAACTGCAGAAAAGTGGAACTAATCTTAGATTTGCATGCGCTGAAGACGTGTTCGATGCTATTCATCGTGCAACTGGACATGAAGGTAGAACTATTATGTACAAGCAAACAAGTAAAACTTATGCCAGTGTTTCGAAATCCCAAATTGAGCTATATATACAGCTCTGTGAGACGTGTCGGTGTGAAAAAAAGCACTGTATGCAACTGTTTAAAATACTCTGTTTTATTCAACAGCCGATGCAAATGCAATGCCTCTTGCTCTAACAAGGTCGAATAAAACTTTGATGTATTTCTTAATTGTTACAACTGCTGCGTTGTGTATTTCATTCATTTTGCTTAATGTTAATGAAATTAGTTCTGTTTATTACGGTTAATTCAATAGATCTATTTATTAATGTTAATGAAATTAGTTCTCTTTATACCTCACTCTAAAGTTGCTGTGGTTCAATGCTAGTAAAATTAGTTCTGTTCATTACGTCTTGTTTTTCCATAATGGGCGTCCATACTTTAGGCCGTTTTGCAAACTGTTTAAAGTCTCAGTTTATTGTGCAAAGTGGCTCTTTATTTTGCAAAGACGCCAACATTGCGGCCGTTTTGCTAAATGTTGGGAATTTCTGGTAAGTTTGCTTTATTTTGAGCTTTTTGCTTAATAACCGGCCATTTTACAAAATGGCCAATTTTGCAGAAAGGCTGTAACATATACATGTATTGAGCCATCTATAGTCCATATTCTATGAACTCCAACTCAGCTTCTGCATTGTTTCGAAGCAAACATGGCCCAAGGACAACAGTAATTATGCACTCTGGTAGGACCCGTGGAAATTCCACGGTTAATGAATATCTTTATTTTCTAATATGTATCATTCCTAAGCTACGCTATTACTACCTTTCTTAGTTCGACCTCATCCAGATATGCAAACATGACCCTTTCCGCCTAAACTCAAGCAGGTCACGTAACCCATGGCGAACTACGTCTGACGTATCGCAGTCTGTCTACCCTTACTCGTATCAACTTAAATAACGCTAAGTAAATCGTACAAGCTAACGCTTGCAAATGATGCGAAGACACTACAATATATTATTAACCCATGCTTTCTTGTATTTATTGGCACTTACTATATTTCATTGTGATCATAATACAGCCATCTCATGTGACCACACGGGATTCAGTATTTTATTCCTGGGGTTTTCTTTCCTCTTGTGTGTGTATGTTTTGTTTGACCTCTCGATGCGGAGGTGCATTCAGTTCGTAATGCTCTTCAATGTTTTCAACTCACGCTTTATACTGTATTTCTCAACGTCGCGTTTGCATGAATTTTCTTAATATTTTTCACATCACACATTTAACTACGGGATCCGTTGATTTTTCTTATTATTTTCTTATTACTTACTGTGTGCGTTCAGAAGTGACCGATTTATCAAAAGCGTTTTTGTAGTAGTAATATAAGTTAGCTTAAGCCTCCCTAAATAAGTACTAAGCTTTTCTAAGAGAGAAAAGGAAGGAATATATATGTAGTATGTCGATAGTCATGGTTAACCCATGCCCGAAGGTGTTCCCACACAGGATCAACGCGAATTAGATCAGTAAGTTGAGAAAGAAGAGGAAAAACAGATGAAAGTAATATCAGAAGGAGTTTGAAATCGGAAGGAAGCGAAGTGGACACAGAAGACAGAAGTCCCGAAGGCCTAGCTAACGGCTAAGGTAAAACATTGCAGATTGCTGGTTGATATCTCTTTTCCGTTTGCCTATCTTTGACACAGCTGTCTCATTTGCCGAATTCTTTTCAAGCGGTGCAACTCATAAACGAACGAAAGAAGACCGAAGACAGACGTCATTGCTAGACAGAAGTGTAGCTTCTAGGTTACCCATGAATGAGCAAAGATTCACAGGAATTTTTACACCGAAATTTGCGGCTATATCTGCACGGTTCCCTATTTATATCAAGTTTACGTATATCTTAGAATATATGAAGACACTCAGTCATATTCATATTGAAAGAGTTTTGAAAGGCTACTAGGTTTTCGATATAAGAAAAGAGCAATCAACCTTCAACTACCGACACTTCAAGGCTGTACAATGGAAGACGAGCTTACCACCAAACAGCAAATAGCAGGAGTCTGATTCAATCTCCACATCAAATATATTAAGCAGCTGATGAAGAATGAAGTACTTTGAGTGACGAAAATCTGATGAATATTTAAAGTTTTTTTCTAGTATGTAGCCAGGATACGACTCTTGTGTATTTCTGGACTCTAGTGCTGATTTTTTTCAAATTTTGTTCTCCTGAAGACTGGTAACGTTTAATGGTCCGCAAGCTTCGGGTTAAATATAAATAAAGAACCCAGAAGACTTTCAGAACTATCTCCCACATTAAGAAGTTCGTAGACTGGAAACCTGCGATCTAAATATACCTGCAACCCAGTGGAATTTAAAGGAACACGTGCATCGACTGGGAAGCTGGAATGAGAAGAGCAACTAAACGCAAGAGATAGCGGAAATTCCAGTGAGCCAAGCTCCGTTTTCTATATCTGAGACCCGTACCATCCGAGTATATACGAAGCGCAAAAATTATGACGCGCGAAACTATGAAGCGCTCATCCAAGGAGCTTCAATGGGAGGAGTACGCGCAAGCCTTCCCTGGGCGAGTAAACACATGGCTTTGTCACGTGACTCAAGCTGGCGTTTGGAGATCTTAAACCGGCTGAAGTGGCAGTGGTC
>LQNS02000137.1:27339332-27352543 GCA_001587735.2 Parhyale hawaiensis | reverse complement strand
GGCCTGATGAATTGTAAGAAATCTACATCATTGTGCTGTGTTTTCGAAGTATATGGAAGATCATCAAGCTTGTGTTTACACTACGATCCTTCATTTTCGACGCGTAGGAGGTCATGTGCTGCAATTGACAAGCAGCCATGACAAAAGTTGACGAGCGCATTTTACATATTGTGCGACTTTTTCAAAGTTAGTTTTTAGATATTAATAAAAAAAAAGGTTTTATAGTAACTTCATCTAGTCCATGTATCCTGCTTCAACTTCAATCAGCGTCAAAATATTCGGCGCCAAAAAAACAAGGCGCCAAAAAACCATGGCGCCAAAAAAAAAATCGGCACCAAAAAGTACCGGACTCTCAATCGCTAGACTGTGGACCTAACTATTTTTTCATCAGAAATGTAATCCAAAGCATGTATCGAAATTTATTAAGAAATAGCTACCAAATAAAAGTTATGTTTTACAGCAACCAAGTCTTATACCGAATTTGAATCCATTCGAAAACTTATGAAGACTTCAAGAAAAATGTTAACGTAAGGCAAGCTAGAAATTTTGAGACTTGCAAGATATGGCTAATATAATCCAAGATAGCTATTGATAAGAACCCAGCACTGCACTAAAATAATCTCTCGAAGCAGTGCGTGCAGTCTGCAATTAATTATTGAGAGGGGTTTGAATAAATCTGAAAATGGCAAATTTTATATTTTTGTTCAACATTTCCTATATATATATTTATATATTAACTTTTTCACATTGCTTAATGCCTGAAATCGATGGGGAATAAGCAGTTAGGTTTGCTTTACTTTTCCTTGGTTGGCGTGGAAATTTTTCAGAAGAAATTAAACGCATGTTTTTTCTATGTATAAATCTCGGAGCGCGAGGCTCTTTGTCTTCCCGCTTGGAAAGGACCAGCGCTCATCAGAGGTCGTGTGGAAGCAGCTCAGTTTATACTAACAAATTTTGCGGTTAATTTATTTGTCGGGGGTCAAACGTTGCAAAAGAATACCGTCAGAACTCTGACGTCCTCTGCAGTTCCTGATATCAAATTGGTCTTCCTCGACCTCGGTTATTAAAGAGGAGTCCGAACAAATCCAGTGAACTGAGAGAGGCAATGATGTTGGCATCTGAATGGACACTCTACCGTTCGTTCAGTCTATTGTTTCGTTGTATCAGTAAAATTTAAAATGTAGTTTGTACTGAAATCGAAATCGCCGTTTTCAAGGTAATGTGATGAAAATATGTCTAAAATTCGGCAAAAGTTTCAAAAATGTAGTCAGGACAGCCGCATCAGCAACTGGCGATAAAAACTCTCTGCCTCTCTCCCTACCTCAGGTAACAATCTTGTACCGTGCCAATTTCATAAAACGACACAAGCTTGTTTCCCTCAGCCACCGCATTCCTTCAAGAGGGTTGCGAAATAATATAGGGGTTATCGCGATGAACTCTCAAGGTGTTCCTAGATACTTTTAAGTGTAACTAATCCTTTGCATAATGATTTTCTAATTGTGAATAAAGACACAATTCCTTGTCATTTCGACTATAAAGCTCGGAGGTAGACTATTGAGAGGGAAAGCGGACTTCCAGAGGAAGGAAGAAGTCTGGCAGATCTTCTCGGCCGGCTATCCTGACAAGATGAGGGCAGCCCGATCCAGTGCCAAAACTCACACATATAGCTGGAGCTGCTTGGCTCACTGCGCCGAGAACTGTAGAAATGAAGATAAGTGCTTGTGAATTCTGGGGCGATTAGCAGAGTTGAAAGAAACTTAAAAGAACCAGCGGGACCCGTACGTGGAAATTCCACGGTTAGCTACTGTTTTCACTTACCTTAGTTCAACCTGAGGTAGCGCTTCTAACTTAACCCACTCCATCTGAATTAATATCCGCCGCTTAACCCTGTCTATAGTTACACAGTCCGTCTGCCTTACTCCTAGACTAAATTTTTCTAATATTCTGATTTAACCTGTGAATCACGCATTTGTTCTGTCAGCAACGAATTCGCACTTGTGTCTTGATAAAGACATTGAGGTGCGACTGTACGTCTTACATGTTCCCCTGTGTATTTGCAAGCCTTTTCTAAACTCTGTTTCCCACAGTTTACGGATAATTTAGTTCTTTAGAATCTCACTCGTGGTGAGATTTCAATGTTTTGTAGGCGTATCCGATGTTTTCTCACTATATTTCACGGGATTCATTTCATCAGTCACAGGAGCGTAACCCTCTGTTCTCGAGATGTCATTGTATTTCCTTAGATATCGCACAGTCGCTTAAAAAAAGTATTTTAGGGTCGAGTTGTCCAACTATGCCAGTTGCGCATTCTAGATACGCACTTGACCCTAATAAAAAAACGTCGTGCGCCACCAGCAAAGTGAAAATAATATGGTGTGAAAACATGAAAAGCGGTAGATATGATGCGGGTGAAATGAACTTCATGTCTTTACTTCGAAACTAACAGAATTTTTTTTTTTTTAAGAAGGAAAAAGAAGACCTCTATGATTGAACGTCCTTAAAGCGAAAATCAGGAGCTTCTTGGAAGTTGAATTTCCCCCTATCAAAATGATTAGCGTAACGTGCAGATACATGGACGTTCGGACGGATGGAGCTCAAGCAGAATTTTTATACAGATCTTTACAATCGGCTAATTTATGTTGAGCTGGTCCAATTATAGATGCATTCTGTTTGCTCTGTACAAGCTTCTAGAATAAACCCAATTAGGCTTGTAGATATCGAAATGTAACTGCATCAATTGAAAACAATAAATGTATAAACTTTAAAGCACAAAGCAATCCTGCTATTTAAGCATGGAAATCCTGGTTGAGTTCAAATACAAATACAAGAATGCACCAAATTCACCACCTAATATGCATGTTATAGTAGGAGAGCACTAGACAAATTGTTGTACTGATATTCATCTTGAAACCATAAATAGATAAATTGAAATATTCTAAACTAGAAGAAACCTCAAAACACCAAAATGTTTTTTTTGGAAAATCAATTCAGGGCCATGAAAAACACATTTCCTAGACGAGGCTCAGGAGTCGTTATCTACGTCTGTAGATTTTTGACGGTAGTGTTCATATAGGAACGATGTTCCTAAGGAGCGACCCAAGTCCTTCATGCAAACTGTAGAGAGCTAAAAATAAAGCTTAGTCTTGCGCAGGTGTGTTGAGCACTCTAAATGAAGTCTCCACAGTCTTGGGGTCGTCACTCAAATCGGACGTCTTGGGGTCACTGAAGTGTGAGATTTTGTGGTAAAGTCAAAGCATATTGTGTTCCTGAAGGGGCTCTACTATGATCGATTTATGTACATAGTGTGTGTGCTAGATAATAGACAAAATTAATGGAAAGTCCGTTAATACAGTATATACCAACTTTTTTTCGTTTGTTAGAAAACAAAATTGAAATTTTAGAGAATATTTTTTATCGTAAGCTCATTATATATATCATTAACAGCACCAACACAAAAAAGAGTTAGGAGAGTTTACTGGTACTTTTCATAACTAGAGAGCACTCTAAGAGCGCATACCTCCACCAAGCAAGGCAACGGTAACGAAAAATTCGAATTGGTCTTGAAACCATGATTTTCTTTTTATCTTAACCAAAATCTAATCATTTGGGCCTTTCCATAGTATTAACAACTTCTGTAATTTTTTTGAAGATCCGTTCATAACTTTTGGGTTATGCTGCTAACAAACATAATGACAAACATAAGTCACACACACAAACGGACCAACCGATCATCACAAAAATTTAACCATTATATCTTTTGGCATTACTAACAAGTCCTATGAGTGTAATAAAGATCCATCTATAATTTTTTGAGTTATGGTCCTAACAAGCATAAAATCAAACACAACGACAAAACAAGGAACAAACACATCATCACAAAAACTTGGTCATTTACTCTCCCTAATATTGTTGCGCATGAAAATTTCATAAAAATTTATCCATAACTTTTTGAGTCATAAGTTTTTGAGCTATCTTATGATCAAGAAATAAATAAATACAAACAGAAAAACGCGCAATCAGATCATCACCAAAATTTGGTCATTTGTTCCTCCTATACATACATGATCTAACAGTTTCTCTAAATTTCATTCAAATCCGTATATAACTTTTAAGTTGTGTTGCCCAGAAAAAAACAGGTAGACAAGCAAACAGCATCGGTTCCTCCTAACATTCCTAACAAGCCCTATAAACATTTTCATGAAGATCCGTCCGTCAAAGTTTGAGCTAACTCGGTGACCGACAGAGAGAAAATTTCAGACAAAAACATAACGACATTGGCGGGCGTAATAATACTGCTACTTAATGCTTCAGTGATCAGCAATGAGCTCCAGAATTAATGTCTGCTCATCTAGCAGGCACCGTCCCCCAAAGGAAGAGCAGCATCTATGATACGAGCTTTCTGTGCTGCGAGCTGTGCTGCGATATTGTCGTTCAGTTCGAAATTTTTAACTTGATACATCATCAACTTCTCTCAGGTACCCATGGTCTATGTTTTATTACTTGCACAAAATTTCAAAATATCGTGATGCTACCTATCTCTTTGATATGTATGTACGAGTTACCCTATAGCCGAGAATGATATATTGCTTTCTGCTGGTCGCATAATCGGGAAAGTTAACCACAATCCTTTCAGCTGTAATTGCACTGAAGTTTGCTAATATTTCCTTCAAGTAGAGTCATTTGCAGTTAGCTGGATATTACCGTATCATTACTGAATTAAAGTACATAAATCTGGTTTGCAGAATGACTCGTGCAACCGTTAAATTAATTATCTACTCAGGAAAATTGCCTTACATATCTTTGTTGAAGCATAATGCATCTTCTGTTGAGTTATGACATTACGACTGATATTGCTAAATTAAATATTCTTTTCCACAACACTGATAGCAATTGCTTCTTTTATAGTTTCTCTTATAACGTAGCCAATACTAAATACAGACTAGTTAAATGTTTTATGCAGCAACGCCAACACCTCTGACACAAACTCCCAGCTGGTGCACGTTTGTAGAGTTCTATCGCTCCTGTTGACACGTAGGGCCAAGTCCACGCAATCGGTCCACGTGTAACTCATTGTCCAGATGCGTCTCGTGTCATGTTGAGCATAATAATTGTGCAGCTATTAGCTGTTAGTGATACTAGTAAATATTTTATTATCGCTTCAATTTGGAGTGAAACTGGGTACATTTCCGCTCTTAAACGGAAAAAGAAACATGCGGCATTCAAGACTTACGGAAGAGTACCTACACGTAACGAAAAGTTCGTTGAGTGGACTTTCACAATGGAAGATCCCAATTGAAACTGCGGCGCTACTACCCAGCGTACAAACTACTGCAGCAATGTATCACTGATATCTACAGCGGCAGTCCTCAGGCGTGCTGTACTGTCCATTAAGTAGCAGTTACTGGTCGTAAATACATCACAGCTGCTCTACTCCAGTGTATCTTCTTGTTGCTGCTCTCCTACTCCTCTATTTGATGGTTGAACGTTTAAATACAGAGTATGAGAACGCCAGGGATGCGCAAGTCAATAATATCCAAGACATTTAACTTATTTCCTTCAATGATAGAGGGTAAAAAAATGTTCATAGAACTCACAAGATTGCCACTGAAGATATTAACTCAGAACTGCAAATTCAGATATTTCTGTTAATTTAAGGAAAAACTGTGGTCTCTTAGAAGCCTTGAATTTGATAAAAAGTAATATCTGTTGTGACATTAGACACTAATCAAAAGATTAATTCGTCAGCTTTATTCATTGCAAATGCACTTGCTTAAGCAATGTGCTAGGTGAAAGGTGAATGTACCTGCTATGCAATTCACGTTCTGCATGCACTCTGTCATTAATTTGAACTCAAATTAATTCTACTTGCAGGCTTCAAAAGTATCTTTCAACTAGCACACTATTGAAATCCCACATAATGGTAGTAATTAGTGCACCAGCACCCAAGAGAATAATTCTGTATTGAGTATCAGATCCCTCAAGTTACTATGACCATTATCAACACGAAAGTTACAAACTGCACTTTCCTTTTAAGATAACTCCGAACGCCACAGCGAATTCTATAACAATGTGGAGCTCCCACTTAGATGTTTGTAGCGTCGTAAATTCTCTTGTTGTTAACGAGGACACAAAATTGTCAAGTGAGAAAGGATCGCAGCCGAAGGCGGCAAAAAACTCTGTCTTCATCAGCAGTCGTGCGTTAGAAACGGCGGTAACTCCAGATCTGCTGCTGCCGTTAGAAGCCTACAGCTTTACTGTTCTCTTGCCAAGCCAACATCTTCTGTTCAACTAGCAATCATCTCGATCCCTTAAAGACAGCATCTTATTTCTGAGATAAAATTTGGTGGTGGAATGAACAAGATTATAAAATTATAGATTTATTAATTCGTATATATTTACGACATGCCTTAGGTATGCGGTTCAAATAAACGCAACTGTTAAGATGTGAACATTTTTTATTCTTCAAGAAAACAATGTTGTTAACTTAAGGTCTCTAAGAAGTTCACCTAGAAAAGTACAATCTCGTTGCTAATCACCTATTGTATTCCAAAGAATGGCTCGCAGGGCTACAGAGCGTACGTGTCTTCATTTTATTCATTACTATTCTCTACTCCCTGCAATAACTGCTTTTTTCCTCTTCTCCCATTTCACGCGCCTTTCTGCAGCAACTTAATAACTAGAGCACTCTGAGAGTGCCTACCTCCGCCAAGCGAGGCAACGGTAGCAAAAAATTCAAGTTAGCTTCAAAACAATAATTTTCATTGTATAAACTCCAAAATCAAATAACTTGTGCCTTTTGACAGTAATAACAGCTTGTGCAATTTTCTTGGAGTTCCGTTCATAATTTTTATAATATACTGCTAACAAACGTTATGACAAACATGAGTCAAACATACAAACGAACAAACCAATCTGTTCCAAATTTTGGTCACTTATGTCTTTTGACATTACTAACAACCCCTGTAAGTTTCACAAAGATCCATTCATTATTTTTTGAGTTTTTGTGCTAACAAGTTTAAAATTAAAAACAGTGACAAACGAACAAACAAACAAACGGATCATTACCAAAATTTGGTAATTTACTCTTTGTTATATACCTAACAACTCATGTTAATTTCATAAAAATCCATCCGTAACTTTTTGAGTTATGGCGTTGAGAAAACTGAGGTAGACAAACAAACAAACGGATGAACATATCTTCACCAAAAGTTTATCATCTGTTCCTCTCAACACACCTAACAATCCCTGTAAATATCGTCAAAATCGGTTCATAACTTTTTGAGTTATGGCGTTGAGAAAACTGAGGTAGACAAACAAACAAACGGATGAACATATCTTCACCAAAAGTTTATCAACTGTTCCTCTCAACATACCTAACAATCCCTGTAAATATCGTCAGAATCGGTTCATAACTTTTTGAGTTATCTCGGAGACAGACAGATAGACAAGATCTTGGTCAAGATCTTGACTGCTTGATAATTATCCTCATGAAGAGCAATAGAAGGAATTTCTTCGCTTAGCTGCTATTGAAGATCTCTTTACTTCGATAGAGGCTGTGTTCGCCAGCACTCACATTGCTGGCAACTTCCATTGGCTGAATTTGTAGGCAAGCACACCTGCCTTTTGGAGCTAGTGAAACTGTCAGTATTGTGGCAGCTACATAAACGAACATCATCAATTGCACGGCCATTGGCCATGTTTGTACATATATTTTCCCAGTACCAAGTAATTCGTCGAAAGTCTGGCATTAGTCCGCTAACTCATTCTTTTGAATCTGGTGCATAATATTCATTTTCTTCACAAAGCACCGAGCGCTTTAAGTTATAGCACCTTAGCTGACTCCACTAATTCATATTTTAAAATTTCGTTAGTGTGCATTTGCTTGCTGAAGTGATAAAAGTAGAATATCTGAAAAGTTACCTTTCTGCATCACTAAACGGATTCTCTTGAAGTGACTGATAGACCGGCCAACCTGTGATATCGAAGTGGCTTTATTTTCAATGACGGTAGTGCACTGAAAACAAAGCAGCTCTCTTAGTCATGAAATTAGTGCTTGACGCTCTGCAGTTGGTGGCGTATGCCCTAATAAAAGTGTTGCTCCGAAACCAACAGGTCCGCGCAGGGGTGGGAAACACCCGCCTTGATGAGCTGTTCCAGGGCGGCTGTTGCAGCTCTGTCCGCCGGTGCACGGAACAGCAAGCTCATTAGAGACAATACGTTTCCCAGCGTGTCGGGTTATACAATATAGCTTTAAGTCATAATATTTACGACTTATCATACCACTGGCGTAGGCGGCACGACTCAGCTGAAGCAAATAAATCACAGATCCTAATTCTATACAGCCAGCATGGGAGAGAGATGCTTCACGGTCCTAGCTCGGTCGCAGGCCTTCATAGCGCACGGGTGTGCCGCAGTGCTGGCATTCCAACTTACCCCCGCACTTCCTGTGTACACGGATTCTGTTTCAAGGGTGCAACTGATTTTTCAAATGCCCCCTGCCATACTCTGATAGTATGCAATACGTAAAAATGAGAAAATATACACTGTAATAACTTACTGACAATTAACTATGTTGTTTGTCGGTGTTCCGATCACAGCATAAGTATAGAAAAGCGCTCTATACCTCCTCCAAGCAACGCAGCTTTGGCGAAAAGTTCCAATTGGCCTTGAAACAAAGAAAGAATTATTTTTCATCGTCACTAAATTTTGGTTATTTGTAACCCTTGACATTCCTGATAGTTTCTGTAATTTTCTTGAAGATCCGTTCATAGCTTTTTAATTTATCTTCTGCCGAACAATAAACCACACAAACGGACAAACCGATCTTTAAAAAAAATTGGTCTTTTGTACCTTTCAATATTTCTAACAATTTCTACAAATTTCGTAAAGATCAGTTCATAACTTGGATTATGCTACTGATATATGTATATAATCAAATATGTCCCTCTTAACGTTTATAGTCGTTCCTGTAGTTTTCCTGAAGAACGTAACAGTTCTAGCAATTCATGCAAATTTCATGAAGATTCGTTAATAACTTTTTGGGTTATGTTACTGACAAAGATAAAAACAAGTAGAGAGCTGACAAAGAGATCAATACAAAAATTGGGCCATTTGTTCTTCGTAGTATCCTTAACATTTTCTGCAAATTGCATGGAGATCCGCTCATAACTTTTTTAGTTATGTTGCGAAAAGAAAGAGATAGGCAACTAAACAATCAAACGGTTGAACCGATTTTCACTAAAAGTTAACCATCAGTTGCTCCTAACATACTTAACAAATCTTTTTTATCACAGAGAGACATACAGAGACACAGAGACAGAAAAACGCCTACCATTACATTATTTCCTTGGCGGAGGATTAATTCTTTTGGGTGATCTATTGAGGGTCAAGTATCCGAAGATCTGGTTCCTACCCTGCCAGACTGCCAGACTCGTGACAAACAACAAGACATTAGTTATTATTGTAAGGGTATGGTAAACGACCACCCAGTATTCGTTGTATGTACACGCTATCTCTCTGACACGAGAAGCTGCTCAACCCAAACCCTTGTCTCAGTCCATACACTTACTCAATCACACTCACTGGGCTAAAAAAAAAAAACTAACCATCTGTACCGATAACTGCTACTGATACATTGCAATTGGTGCATCAGAAATGAGACTTTGTCAGCTTGCTGTATAACACCAGCATAATGTCAGGCCATCCCAAAAGTACTAAGAACTTCAACATGACAGCCATGCTTAGTAAAACGGAACTAGCGTTAAAGTACTATAATAAGTCCAGCAGCAGAGCCATACTAAGTAATGCTAAACCAAAGCAGGAGCGCTAATAACTCCAGTATGACCGTCGCGTGATGAAAGAATCCATAAACCCTGAGTTGGAGGTGCAGGTGAGATTCTCATTTCATTTCACGACGCACCAACCTGCAATTTTAATTCCTCAAACTTACATTTGCCTCCGCCTAAAATTTCTCGCTGCCGGGAGCCATCAGAGCCAGACAGACCCAGTCAGTGCCGGTAGGAGCTTCACTAGAGACAGTAAGTCGTGCGTCTTTTCCTTGTGAGTCTCGAGTGATGCATAAACTCAGGCCATTACCTGGAAATAAAGCCAGCCTGGGACTGTGTTCCTTAAGGTTTTTGTGCCCCACAATTCTTCGCACTCATATGGCTCCCCGTTACATCCTCAGTGACTTAGTTCATGAATTTCGCTCAGTCGCAACTGACCTTTTCATGACGGGCCTTGTGTAAGATTTTGCAGGGCCTTCCGCGTGTCGAGGCCTACAATTTCCTGTAAAATTATAGTAACATAATCAGTGCCTCTCTAACAGAATGAGAATCTCTCAAATCGTTTGTCACATTAATGAAAAAATTTTGCCCCACTTCCATCATTAATACAAACACTATCGTAACTTGACAGTGAAGTTTCCGAAATCTGCAATGAAAGAGTGCTGACGTATGGTTTCTTCGTGTATCCATACTGTTATGTGGAGGTACACACAAAGAAACTGAAAATAAATGTTATTTTAACATGCCTTAATAGAATAATATTCTGAGACGTTCGTATTTGTCTAACAATTTGTGTTTGTCAGTACTAGGTCCTATAGGTTTCAATAACTGAATAATGTGCAAACTTTTGCACATTGATTTGATCTAAGAAATGTTTGTACTAAGTAATACTTTACATCTATTTTATTTGCTCCTAGTAGATATCGTGTGGATAGCAGGTAATACGTTAGAACGAGAAGGCTGTACAATGTCCGAGCATCAGGAAAATGATGACATATTCTCAATATTATATATATATATATGCCGCGTTACTCAAAATGTAATAAAACCTTCTGCACATTATGGCTTGAGCATGCACTACAGGTGGCATACCATGAAGAACTGGTCCCATGAAATGAAGAAGTAATTTAAACACAACCAAGGTATTACAGCGAATGATAAACACAACCAAGGTAGTACAGCGAATGATAAACACAACCAAGGTAGTACAGCGAATGATAAACACAACCAAGGTAGTACAGCGAATGATAAACAATGATTTTAAATGGCTACATCATCCTCGAAATATCGAGGGTACGACCCTCGCAGTCGGTGGCTGTTGAGCTTCTGTTCTAAAAGCAACAGATGCGTAACGTCTTGCGTTTATTGTTGGCCAGTCCTGCCCTAATTGGTTCACCAATATTTCCCTCGTATCTATTATGCAGTTTGTTATCCACAAACACCAATATGTTGATGAGTATGAAAATGAAAGACTTGCTGAAAGCAATCTTGTAACTGCTCTGCTGCATGCAATGCCGTCAAAGGCAGCAGCTCCAACTCTGCCCTGTACATACGACTGCTACGTACCAACTAAGAGATGCTCTAGCTACGAGAAACCAACTTTTAATGTACCGCTGTCAACCCTGCTGTGACTACGTCCCTCAAGGAGGACACTTGAAATAATGCTGCTCTTACGAATAAAACACTCTGCTATTTGGTCGTCGTCGAGCCCAGATGAACTAGCATAATTTCTTCCATGATTAACATCAATAGAGGCAGTAACGGAATTGTTCTGTGGTGCGAAAAAAAGAGAAGTCGTCCGGTACAACTAAAGGAAATGGAGCTTATTTGGTAACCGCTGCAGCCAGTAGCATAAGGTAACTGTACACTTTGTTGCGCAAACATTTTACTTCCAGAGTAAAACTCACAACATTTGCGCTCTGTGTCTTAGTCGCTTGATCAACGTTCGTTTCTTTTAGAAGAATACGTTCGAGACAAACTGCCAGCTGTAGTAAATAGGCAGTAATACTACTTTACTGCCCGTTACCTGAGCCATTGACTTCTGAAAAATTTGACAAGTACAGAATAGGATGACAGGCGTGTAACTTAAGTCCGTGATCCGATCATGACCAATAAATACAATCATTCCAGAGAATATTGTATTTTGATGAGTACGCTATACGATCGTCATCACACCACAGGCTATTGATGCTCTAAAACCTGCTGCCAACACCCCGCCACCTGCTGCCAACACCCCGCCACCTGTCGGCAACACTCCGTCACCTGCCGCCCACACCCCGCCACCTGCCGGCAACACTCCGCCACCTGCCGTCAACACTCCTCCACCTGCCGGCAACACTCCGTCACCTGCCGGCCACACCCCGCCACCTGCCGGCCACACCCCGCCACCTGCCGGCAACACCCCGCCACCTGCCGTCAACACCCCGCCACCTGCCGGCAACACCCCGCCACCTGCCGTCAACACCCCGCCACCTGCCGGCAACACCCCGCCACCGGCCGGCAACACCCCGCCACCTGCCGGCAACACCCCGCCACCTGGTGTCGTCAAGAGCGAGGCTCACCGGCTCGTAACGGCTCTGATGGCGGGATTTTACAGCAGAGTTGGATTTGTTACGCGAAGTATAGGAAAAATTTTGCGTTAAAGCGCTCTTCATGTCCAGGGAACGTGCAAGAAGTTACCCTGACAGAAGACTCTTGGAAACGATGCCTCCTCCGTCATATGGCGAACATTATGGCCTCTAACAGCCCCACGCCTTCACTTCAGCGAAAGGTTTATGGTGAATATATAGTGGAATGATTAGTTATTCTCTCATGCACGAACATGGCATGTTGTTTTCGTTGGGGGGAGAATTAGAGCACGTCTGAATGGTATAGAATTACATCCTAGAGTTATAATTTTGAAATACGAGAAAGATAACGCTCGACAGAATTCTTCTGCTCAGTTCTTTACTTAGAAACAATAATTGGTGTAGACCGTTGTTTTAACCCACAGGGATGTAACTCGACATAGCCATAGAGTGAACAAGTGTGCAAAGCCGGCTGCTGGGTTGAGAGTAGTTATTCAAAAAAATAATGAGAGTTTGTCTTTTACAGATGAAGAGCGAGGTGCCTCTGCTGCAGTTCGCCAGAAATATGGAATCTGCAGCAAGCAGTGGACGGCAGCAGGAATCTAGGGCTGGAAATTGGAATGCTGGCATCCACAAAAGAGGGCCAGTCGTAGCCTTCATAAATTAGGTTAGACCGGCATATCAGATGGCAGATTCTCAGAACGGACGCAGAGAAGGGAAGGCAGTGGGACCTGCACAACATGTCATGGTAGCAAGTACCATTCCGCCTATCCACCTACCTACCCCCTCTACCAAATCTACCATGTGTCACCGGAGTATCTCGAGCACAAAGAGAAACACCCCCCGACGACACCCACCT
>LQNS02000137.1:27304941-27328790 GCA_001587735.2 Parhyale hawaiensis | reverse complement strand
AGTTGAACAAATTGGAACTAAAGGAAGAAAGGTACTGAATTCTCCCTATTTTTCAAAATGCAAATTCCCGCCATCTTTACGAAATACTAACCTTTCAGCCCCAAAACCTTAGGAATTATTACAACAAGTTGACTCAGCAACGATAGTGGAGACATGCTTGACCTTCGCTCCTGCCCTCTGCCTTATTGTACTTATTTGCCCTCGTCTGTAGGACTGGAGATTTTTGCTATCCTGAAGTTAAGGCCAAATTACAGGGCATGGAGTTTTATCAGAGATATGCAAATAGATAGAATGCAGGGTGCAAACAGCTCATAGGGGGAGACTGAAAAACTTAAATTTTCGTATAGATAGAATGTAGGGTGCAAACAGCTCATAGGGGGAGACTGGAAAACTTCAATTTTCGTATAGATAGAATGTAAGGTGCAAACAGCTCATACGGGGAGACTGGAAAACTTGAATTTTCGAACGACTCTTTGTTGGATACTGTGTAGTATTGAGAGAAACTCTCGTGGAACGTTTGACAAGAATCAGTTTATTTTTAAAGATGGCGCAAGTGAATTAAAACCTGTGTCGTGTAAAACTTTCAGTAAAAAATACAGGTTTCACCTCACTTGCGCCAACTCTTAATATAAGAAATTTGCACCACTATACACCTAGCTTCCCCACCAGTACCCTTAAAAAAATAAAGTTGTTTATTTTCCCTATATGATAGTGGCACTCAAAAATAACATTTGATATAGTTAATATAATACTGTATATAGTCTCCTTATTCACGATCAAGCTATATTTCAGAATTGAAATGGATATCAATATTTCGAGGGAAATATACAACAGTAAGTTTACCATCTATCGTCATCCGTTAGATGGAACAGGAAAGTCACTCTATCGATTGCGATTAGAAGTTTTGACCCTCCTCTCGCTCCAGGGTGACAGCAACGGACCCTACTACTAATCGGCGCCGCCTTAGCGCCGTACAAGTGCCGCACTAGGCGCTAGTAAGTTTTTTTTTTTTTTTTTTTGAGTCGAAAAAAGGTTGCTTTAGACTCGCCCTGGGATTTCACTGCATCCTGATACATGCATCTATGTAAGTAGAAATATCTCTTACACAAGTTGGGCTGATCGGTTACGGTGATCAATCTATTAAGTAACCTAGAAAGGTTGTGCCGCGGTTGTATTGAATTATTTAACCGAAATGCAAGAAATTTCAGGGGTCACCTGCCATTACCTGCTGGAAATGCTCAGAAATCAGTGCCTCAGAAAACGATCTACATCCTTCGTTTTTTGAGCCACACACTCTTCATAAGTTTATAATTACACAGAGTTTCGTACGGTATATCACGGATAAAATATGTTAGCCATTTAAAAAACGTACTGTCGACGTCTGAAGATTATACTCTTTGTTCTAATATTTGAAACGAGTTTGCGCTTATAAGAATTAATTAGGTACCATCAATACACAAACTAAACCCAGACAACACAACGCACATATTATCATTACCAGGAAGGGAATAAAATGTTCTTCTAGAGCTGTAGCCGCTCCTCGTGCCAGGCTCGAATGAGATAATTAGCAGGGACGGTCCCCGAGAGCTGGCTCGTCCCTTGAGCCTCTTTCGCTGTTCCAGGGCGAAGCTACGTACGTGCCCGACGTGCACGTGCGGCCCCAACCATCCTCCTTACTAATTACCGGAGCCTGCTGTGGCGAGATGCACATCCGGTCATCCCCCTGTGGTATGGCCGAGGTTCGCCGTTAATCTTCTAAAAGCTCAGGCTGAGCTCGCCAATAAGAGCGGCTTCTCTGACAAACGCGGGGAGCAGCAGGAGACTTTACCTGGCAGATAGGAGCCAAACACGGGAATGTGGCCCAAGTTTTGTGTACCGTTGTTTACTTTCGGCTTCTAGTTAAGTCATCTCGTGGGTAAACTGATATTTTTCAATAGCAGATTTAACAACTTATTCAGCTCTCTTTAATTATTTTAATAAAGACCCGGACATAACATGATCGCACTGAGAACGAACACCCTTGAATGAAAGCACTACTGCACTCACACGAACTGCATGTGCTTCATATGTTCTACAGAGCACCAATTACTGACGCTGCGCGATGCTAACACCTGAACTTCAGACCCAACTAGCATTGATTGCCTTTGCATTGCTTTTCAATGGGTCTGTTAGGATTCGCAGGAGCGGAACAACTTGTGCCGGACACAGTCGGCACCGCAGTATAGCGTCATCATTTGAATTAATCTGGTGCTCGGGGCACCAATGCGGCCGTAGCACTGAATGGTGGCTAATAGCTTATAAGTGAAGTGCGTGCCTGCTCTCTCACGCAGTTCTTTTTAGTTGGTGAGTGCGTACAAAGATTTGCCTTGGGTAAGGAATCTTAACCGTATGGCTGGTATGGCACACAATATATTCATTTACCTGCGTGTAAACAATTAAATCCCGGCGTATGTATATACACATAAATGATCAAAATTTATTATCAAGGATGGGAAAGGTTTTATCTAGATTCTAGTCCTAACATCTTTTTCGACGCTCAAAACTAGCGTAATTCCAATACTGTTATCATATTAAGTCGTAACACGAGCTGACATGGCGCAATAAGCTTATTCAGGAGTTACATTTACTACATGCAAGGTTACCAAGTAGCAGCACCACGTCACAGCCAGGATGAGAAATATAAAATATGCCAATGACTGAGATTTCATTATGTATGACCCTTTCAGGAACAGTTGAATGAAACATTCCACTCTACTGCGGTCTCTCCACTCTCTAGTAATCCATAGAAATCGAGGGGCTGAATAGAGTAGGGTATGGGGCCAGAGTCCGGCACCACACGAGCTAAGCTAAGCAGCGATCCTTAGACCTGCCTCACCTTCTCAGCGAATAGTAGCAGTTCTTAGCCATATTGTAATGAGTTCAGTAGGTAGTTGTGGCGACATCCGGTGGATGTATGTACTATCCATTTCCAATATAATCACAGTCTCAAGAAATACTTGTCAGCAAAGCTCCTCAAAATTTGCGAGGGCAGGCGCTGGTGTATCCCGTGTGCGTCATGAAATGCTGAGATCCGGAATTTGACCTCCTAAACAAGTGCTTAACTTCTTAAGGTTTCCGACGACTGGAAATGTAGTACAATAGCGTTCGCTTGCTGATACCTGAGGACCCGCCTGGAGCACAGGTGGAACCCCAGAGGGTGACAGTCTACCAGCGCTGCACTCCAAGAGTGTGAGGCAGAGAGAGTTTCAGAGCTATAGAAAGTCACCATCCTATTCCTAAACAGCAAAGAAAATATAACACTGATAATGGACAGCATTCGCAACAGCAGCAGTAATGAGCGACTTAATTGGAGCTACGTATATGAAAAATAAGAGAACCACGAAGATGCATGGGCGAACTACAACTGGAGAGCTGGATTTGAAGAAAAAGTGTGCAGTGTCTACAGCATGTATTCAATAGATCTGTTTGTCCCTCAAATAGTTACTTAGTTAGTACGAGGGTAACGCTTTTATCAGTATTAGAAGGGGGAAATTAAGGTTTCCTTGACTTATCCTACCAGGAAAAGGATCGATAGCAGGAGTCAAGTTCAAACTTAAGCTCGCAGGTCTCAGTAAGAAGATTCACTGCCTGACTTGGAGCACATTTCACCCTTCGTATACATACAGTGCACTGCTCCGACGGCATCGTAATTAACAAACGATGCTTTTGTTCTGTAGAATTTCCTCAGGTTCCTTCAATATTAGATAGGAGAAAATTTGGATGAGATGATCTGAGGTGTCACTGAAGAACAGTGCATTGGTTCTGTAGAAATCCACAAGTTCCATTTAGTATAATATTATGTATCTTTTGAGATATTAATTGCTGCGAATTCGACTAGAAAGTGTGGCTATTTCTTATGACACTTGAAATATCAAACACATTAATAAAGATCGATGTATATTTATCTGTTAATTAATTTAGTTATCTGCTTATTCATTTATTTTTATTTCTTTATCTATCAGTCCATCTTCTATCAGGCTGAAGAAAATGGATCAGCAAGAGGCCGGAAATTGCGCCAGGTTACAGATGGTGAGAAAACTAACGAAGTCTCTACATTGAATGTGCTTCGTGCTTTGTCGATATTGAAATCCAAGAAATGAAGACTTCTAAAGTAACTCTTAGTGGTATCATCTCTACACTAAATTTTTACTCTCTTCCAACATTAAACTTACCTTTGCTCTCAGTTCATGATGTACAAATGGCGTCGATGATCAAAGAAACAAAGGGTAAGATATTTTTCGGCATGCAGTGCAACTACGATGTGGAGCGATACGCGCGATTTTCTCGCAAGAGCAATTACTTTTCTCCATATAATTTTATTGCGAAACATCTCTTCACTAAAGCAAAATAAGTCTGGTTGAAGTGTTGTCATTGTGTTGCAATGATACGGGGCCTCAGTTCACGGTTTGAGGGTCTCTTGACTCCCTTCAAAATGAATACTTCTTTACACGTCGTTTAATTGAATTGTACAATTGAATCCGGAATGTCTCATCTTTGCGGATCATTGAAGTTGGCAGTAGCAGAGTACCATCGTTCGCAAGCAAATAGTAGCAAAAGAATGATTAACGAAACAGTCTCCCCACGAATTTTTCGCCACATTTTTGACTGCCGGGTACAGTAATACTACATAGCGTACGCAAACTACATGCAAATATGTGTTTGGAAAGTTAGCATTACACGAATGACAGATTTAACAACATTCACATACTTGCAGTAGTTCTAAGCTGTTGCACGCCGTCATGATAGCTTGTGAGAGTAAGTGTACAGTCAAAGAGGCAGCAGACGATATGATTTTCCCTCATACTGTCAATGCTACTGAACCTTCAGTCTTGCATGCAGCCACGACTACGTAATGCACCGAGGGTTGTACCCACTCCCCAGGACTTTTTCTGTACGCTGACGAGAACAAACATGACTGCCGTCAATATCACATGACTAGCGGGAACCATTGGGCAGCCGCAGTGCCCGATTATGCTTCTAGCAAACAGAGACGAGCCACGCTTTCCATTGCAAAACCAGAGACGATGCGCCATTAGGCCTCAGGGGCGGGCATTGGAACTATGTTTGGTCTGAGGGCAGCGCAGGCCGTGCACAAACACACGCTAACCGCCAGCTATCTTCCTTCTGACGATCGCCCAGCGGGAGTATTTCCCTCAGTCATGGGACATGTTCAGGATTTTCAAGAACACGAGACGGTACTGAGTAGAATTACAGTAACGGTTCATTGCTTTTCAGCCTATGCTTATATACCTATACTGACGATTTCCCACTTCTGCAAATGGGAATAGCAATTTTAGTAGGTAATTGTGATTTTTCTGTTACGCAGCAGCTCTTATTTCGAATTATCCTAAGCTCGTTCTCAAACCTCAAGGAGTTCCCTCTTCTCAACTCATATTTTTCTCCCATATACAAGAAAACGCACCAGAAAGCGGACCACCCTAAAATGGCCAGCAGCAAGGAAGATACTCGTATAGCCTGCAGTGATGAGGAACGGAAACAACACTTGGTGAATTATTCATGGCTGCCTGCAAGACTGAAGGTTCTGCTTGTAATTCGGCGAGCATTGAGGAAAAATTGCAGCTTTTGCTGCCTGCTTGAATGCGCAGTTGCTCACACGAGCTCTAATGACCGTGCACATCAGTATGAAACTATTTCATGACTAAGTGTGCACGTCATTAAATAAGGCAATCGTATTAGATTTTCTGCACTGCAAGTCGTTCGCGTCCTTTATATATACCTGATCCGCTGTTATTATTGTTACGCGGTTTTTGAGATAATGTTAAAATTGTTTATTTCCAAACCAAGTCATCACTTTTTATTTCAATTTGAATCTAAGCACCTCTGTATTAGATTTCAGAAGAAATAATGGATCTAAACTAACGTAAACAATGTTTGCTAATAGAAAAACAATCGCATCTCTTTACAAAAAGGAGAGAGGAGGTAATTCACACATTACAAAAAAGCTGCACATTCGTCGTGAAACTGCTTGGAAAATTTCGAAAAAAATTTGAGGAAACTGGTACAACAAAAAATCGTCCCGGCCAGGGAAGAAAACGGTCAGTTCGAACTCAACGTCTCTTGAAAGCTAAAACGAGAAAAATTAAAATGAAATCCGCGCCGTTCTTCTATAGAATTAGCCCCAGAAGCAGGAGTTATGCTGACTGTAATGCATCGACTCTAAAAAGATGATCTCATGGTAAATCTTTACACAGTGGACAAAATAATTGAACTTGCGACGACTCATGAACACGTGGATTCGACAAAAATCGACACATCCTGAACCTCTTGGAAGAAGGCCAGATGCCGAATTTTACTTTCACTGATGAAATTAAATTCACCGTCCAGCAAGCTCTAAATCATCATAATTATAGAGTTTGTGGTATAGATAGATCATTGGAAGGCACAAGACCGGCACGACGCCAGAATCCACTGTCTGTAATGGTCTGGGCTACAATCACTGCCATTGGTAGGTGTCCTTCCGTCTTCGTTCTTTCAGGAGCCAAACTTAGCAGTCAGTGTTACATTTCTGCCGTATTGAAAGCAGAGCTGCTTCCCTTGTCACGTGATCACTTTGGTGATGCACTATAGACCTTTTAACAAGACTCTGTCCATCACACGGCTCCAGAATGGCTCAACGATGGATTCAGGCGAACATTCCACCCCTCGAAGAGCCCGGATTTCAGTTCGCTAAACTTCTCCGTGTGGTCCATCTTGGAGAGTAAGGTCTACAGAACTTACCATCATCCACTTGGCCTTTGTCGTCTAAGTTGCGCCCAAAATAAGTTATAAATAAGTTACATAAGCACTGCGTGCCTTGTGTGAAGCATTCCAATGTAGATCGAAGTCTGTCATTAGGCTCATTGCGCATTTCCTTGTCCTGACTTTGAGACAATCAGTGTATTTTTTTAACAAATATTAGACTTGCGCCATTAGACCATTGCACATTCATTAATCTGCGGCATATGTCACTATGCGCAACGCGCAAGCGCTTAATAGATTTCTTTTAATGTTACACCAAAATAAGCTACCTTACAAGAAGAACAATAGGTTTGGAGTAGCTGACGTTTGGCCTGATCAGAGCTGTGTCTGATTTCCCTGTTACCTACTAAATGGAGCTTCCACGTTTCTTTCGCTATAAGCTGGATATCACGAAAATAATCAGTTATTTTGTGATCCAGGGAAGAGAAGCTGTTTACGTACGTAAAATCTGCACCACTGAGAACAGAATGTCATGACCGGACAGGCTACTTCTCATAGGCTTTATATACATGCATACGGTTTTACTGTATTATACTCAATATAGAGTTTATTTGCAAATTTCGACTAATTTTCTGATCCTGTAAGATTTGGAGAGGCAAGCACCATGTCGTCAGCATAACTACGAGCATTTACGACTTTATTTTTCATATGAAAGCTTACTCCAGCTGCACTGAACTTTGTATGGATGCAGTCAATGAAGATATTGAACAGAATGGGCGAGAGTAGGCCTCCTAGTGGTATACCATAAGTGGTAGAAAACTCTGCTGATATCTCCGCCCCCATTTTACGCAGTATTTCTAGGTTTAAATCCAATGTTTCAACGTTTTTACAATGTAAAGAGGTATTTGTTTCTCCAGTATTCACTTCAACAGAGAGTAATGAATGATGCACTATATGAAATATTGCCCTAGCTTCTAGAAAACTCACTGCTAACTTTGAAAGTTAAGTAGCCACGGCTATGGGGCGATACTTGTTCATGTCTGGCACACACTTTTTGTAACTATTTACAATTGGCGATATTATGACGTGAGATACAATGTCTGGGAGGAAACTTAGAGTTTGGCAACCAGTGAGGAAGGCAACAAGTAGGGTTACGCGCTTCGGAGGGCTGTATTTGTAAGTTGCAGTAGCAACATTTTCCGCATCTGTATCTTTAAGTAGCTTTAACGCTTCACGGACTTCGTCGTCAGATACAGTACATTGGTCATGAGGTGAGCTCATATTATCAAGAACACTGTTAACATGATTGCTGTCATGAAAAGAATTCATAACGCCTTCATAATGGGATATCCAAAATTCAGCAATATTACATTCTCCTGCGTTTCAGTCTACCGAAAATTTAAATGAGTAAAACTTCGGTTTTAGATTTTTTATTTCCTTCTAGACATCAACGCTCTCGATCATTCTGGGTTACTTTGCAAATTAGTTTTATTTTTTCGATGAGTTGAAGTTCAGAGGAAGAATATTTGCAATCGTTAATGAAGTACCTCAATTATATGAGCCACTACTTATTTGATTTTTTGCGAGCGAGAAGAGAATCGGTAAACATTGGCGAAAAATTACATGCTAACTACAGACGTGTGGATCAAACCTGAGAGTTAAATGCTCCCTCCGTCCCTTGCAAACATCACTTCCATGTACTATAAAATAAAACACCTATTAAGTTGGGCACATACTGATGAGAAATATTCGATAGCTTTCCTAACGCCTTCTTGTTCTTCAAGCTATCGATTACAGGCGATAGTGGAGCAGTTTTTGAGACTTTATTAACGGTGCAGCCCATAATTCTATTGGTTTACTAAGAAATTCGATGCCGTAAACCTTTTATGGCCAAGCGGCTTAGCTGTGTAATAGGTGCACTTCAGAGCTCAGTTCTTAGTTAACTTTATTTAACGAACCGCTCGGGCCAAAAGTGAAGCACAGCTAGAGTCAATTTAATAATAATAAGTTTATTGACAGTCACATTGCACAAATATTAAAAGGCAAGACAGCAGTCAATTCTAAGACAGTAATGAACTTTTGATACGGGTATGTGAATGTCAAGCCTATTGGTAACAACGCTATTTAGGCAACAATGCGGCATATAATTTGCCGCATTAGTCCTTCTAATGTATACTATAGCAAAAAATAATTATGAATATAACGCTGTGAAGCAGTTAAGTTTTGGACAGCTAACTACCTACTTCCCTCCATCATCCAATAAAGGAATGGTGTCAGTTCATAAGTGCATCGTTCCAGGGTTACATCTGGAACTCTCCCATAAGCAAATTGAGACTCTTACGTTCGATGGCTCAGCAGACTTCCTCAGCTGATCCAGTACGTCATAGCGCACAACTGAATCTACCCGCCGCATATATTGAGGTTTTTCATAGAAAAAAGAAATTGAACAACCATCGGGTCTGTTAAACTAGATCCCTCAAAACCACACGTGGAGAAAACAACGCGCTAAGTTTTCAAGGTTTCACCAACTGGGACTGTTTCATCAAGATAGACTAGTCTCGTTAGCTTTAGCTTGGCCGGGATTTCAATCATAAGGCTATATTTCGTCGCTTTCAAGTAAAGAGTGGGAGCTTCTTGCAGAAGTCTTCCTGGCATATTGCATTCCTTTGGTAATATGTTGTGATATCGTACACGCCAGCGAAATTTAACACCGTGCAAGTAAAGGGTCAATTACAGGACTATTTCCCCTTGGCAATATTCCTCGTATAAAAACTCCTTCACTTATAAAATAAGGATTATCTCACCAACTGTTCACTTCCCACAACTCTTCATACGCAGCAAAAATTAAAGTTGCTGGCAAGAGCGGCAAATCTAGCAATTAAGGGTCAAGTTAGGTTACATTTGCGAACTAAAGGCGTATTCCATTGGGACATGAACTCAATGGGTTTAGCTTAAATCGAGCGGAAAGTCAGTTCAGTCCGCACTTTTCGCCACATTGACTTGAGTTTGAGGCCTTAAGCGACCCGGCTTGGGCCCTTAACTCAATTCTGCTGCAGAGGTACCTAGTTTGACTTATTTAAGCGTATTGCACTTGACTTTACCCTAACGTAAACAACAAGGGTGGCATAGAGACAAACTTTTTCCTTTCCGTGAGAATTTTTTGCCATTTTCACCCCCTAAAACAATGATTCAAAAAAAATATATATATATATTAATTCATTTTCTATGAAAGCAATAGAAGAATATAAGAAAACTTATTATAGGGTTAACTTAAGTGTATCGCGCCGACCAGTGTAGTGTTCTGTTAATATAGTGCCATCACTGTCGCGTCCGATGTATTACAAATGACCGCTAAAAAGTTAGCTGAGTGAGTTGCACACTGCTAACCTATCTTAGGAAACGACATTGTTGCAACTTGCACTGATAGTGAAGACTTTAATTCGTTGCATTCGATAGGTGCTCTTGAATTTGTTCAGCCCACGCAATCTCTCCCAATACTACAGTTTACGTTGTAAAAGCCTTGGTATGTGTGTGCTGTGCTGTGTATTTCATTGACAGGCTTATTTTACTTAACGAACATTTTTCTTTAATGTGTCTTTACCCTAATAATGCAATTTAAAGTTTTCGCTTTTACATAATTATGAATTAAATATTGTCAGTGTTGTTCATTCTTACTTTTTTAACTATACAGTTTCCATCGTATTTCCCAAACCTGTCCTGTTCCTCTGCGGTAACACTGTAAACAATCATTCGTTCATTGCTAAAAAAAATTGATTTATATCATGCCCTTGCTCTTGGTTACCATTTTAATGAACCGAAGCATGACACACATCGAGAACTTCCTGCACCTATTAAAAGACGTCGTCAGGAGCACATACACAGGATACCCGGGTAAAAAACATTCAGTGGAGTTAGGACAGGACCAGGAAAGTCTGTGACCCACGGCCACCGAGCTCAGTCTCGGTGCTGAGGCCAAGCGTCTCAGTTTTATCACTCCCTACATTTAAATGAGGACTGGAAATTTTGGAAGAGACTTTTGTCGTGTGATGAAACTAAAGGGAACTTTTTTGGCGGTAATGACCGGATGTGTGTTGAGAGGGCGCGTGGAGTGCTCTTCTACTAGTCCTGATCTATTGCATGGATGGTCACTTTAACATTAAAGTTTTCAAGGAAGAAGGGACTTGAAGCATGAGTATAAAAGTATTACAAATAGTCAACTTGAGCTTTAACCGTAAGAATGATCTGACAACAGAGGTCATAGTAATACTGTAATTGATGCAAAACATTCAAGAAAAAGCTGAAGTATTCTAAAGTTACGTCAGCAGTATTGTTTCTGATCTTTCAAGTAAAAGTTGTTACAAAAACTGTTGGACATTAGGCCATTCTGTTAAATAAAATATGAACTGACTTATCGGAAGGTAAAACCAAAACTGTCCGACCACTTTATCGACCAGCAGGAATTTTGTAGAAGACTAATCTATTGCTCATGATTGGAAAATCGTTCGAAACGGTCGTTTTTACTCTTTATTGCGATGGTTTCAGTAATTTTGAACAAAGTGAGTGTACGTACTACTATTTTTGTCTTGCTCTTCATGTTGAACAGTCTGTATACGGAGCAGCTCCCTGTCCTTGCTGACGTCAGCCCAAGGGAATGCTGGGAAATTATTAAAAGGAAGAATGAACTCATCCTGCATAACGTAACAACCGAAATAATATGGCATTCTTTTACTAGAATTTCGCCGTACTGTTGCACACTATAAGTCAATGACTATAGAGAAGCACGGCCTGATATATCCCTTTGGCTGTGTGGTCATCGGCTTCGACCCTGAGTGAATGTGGCGCCGCTGCGAGGTCGATCCCAGTAGCCACAACCAAAACTTTTCACAAGAGCGCTCCGACATTCGCCATTGGCAGTCAGTGTATGCTGCTTCTCCAATGCTTTACAATATCAAAGATTCAAATTTCTGTGTTTATAGCTCAAGGAATAACTCGTCGGCGTATAAAATAATTACTAGATAATAATGCACACTTGAAGCAAATCATGGTTCAGTGAATAACAGTAACAGTTGAAAGACATAATGCCTTCAAAACAGTTTGTTCTACCCTGACAGACAAACGTAGCAGCTAAAGCCTCAATTTAGTTTCTGGACGGTTCCGCGGCGACCCCAAATGATGCTAGGGACTCTACTGGAAAGAAAAAGGGATGTACAGTAGACTGATTCTTCTTGCTAAACAATAAAAAATGTTTTGTTTATTGTGAACTTTTGGAATATAGTTGTTGCTAGAAGGCAAAATCAGTGTCTGAACTTAAAAGAATTTCTTCTTTAATCTGCAATTCAGAAGCAGCCACGTGCTTATTACGCTAGATACCAGTGGACCCTTTTATTCAAAACTGTTTGCCATGGTTTATAAAAACCAAGCATTACATCTCAATAAACTTTTAGTGGCATCAAACAAAAAGGTGTCAACTGTGCAGCGTAAGAAGTGGGTAATACGACGAATCCTTCGTTTTTGAGGGTAACCTACCCTCGCGGCTCCCCTCGCGCGTGAGCTTCCGGTTTATAATGGCCAATGCACTACTGGTTTAGCGGGGGTCTGGGGGGGGGCACAAACCGGAAGTGGGCGGGGCCTGGGAAACCGGAAGGGGCGGCGCGGTGACCCGGCGGCGTGAGGGGAACCTACCCTCAAAAACGAAGGATTCGTCGCATTACCCACTACTAGCGTATGGGTATTAAGTTTATTCCATGGATGGAAACTATTATTCTAATAGCACTCGATACCACGTGTGTCTGGATTACAGTGGATAAGCTGCTGACCTAAAGACCTGAGTCTGTAATGACGAAGTTTCCTGATGGAATCGAATAATTTTTTGTTACCATCTCCGGCCAGCATAAAGTGAAACTGAACAGATACCAAGAGAATAACGTTGTATGCAAAACTTATCATTCATTCTAGCAGTCCCGATATAATGGCGAGAAAGCTATCGTGATAAGTATGTATCGTTAAACTGCCGAGAATGAATATACGAGTCTTTTACAGATTGTTCGCTTACAGAATAGCTCTCAATAATCCGTATAAGAAACTTTCTGCCAACTTCAACATGGGCGTTCTAAATGCAGCTAAAATTGGACGCATGGGGACGTTTCTTATACTGCTTATTGAAGGCTACTCTGTAGAAGAATATTCTGTAAAAAATAACTCTTATTCATTTTATGATGATATCGTAGACCTCAAGTCAAAATCCAACTAGTACATGGTCAGTTTCGATATAGCATCTCTATATCTTGTACAATTGCAGAGAACAACACTATTTAACTACGCCTATGCGTGACTACCACGTTAAATTGAAACTGACCTAACAAATTCCAGGCTTGTGGCGTTCATCTAGAACAAAGTTTTTCTGTATAGCTTATTATTATTTTATAAATATCTAACAAATCTTAGAACAAGTTATTCAATATATTGCTGGGTCACGGCAGAGTTTGGAGAAGCAAAGGCAAATAATACCATTGAGTGTCGTACAATGACTACTTTGCATCACCAACTCTATGATGCTCGAAAGAAAATCCTCCAATTACCATTTCAATTGCAGTAAGTAAAACTATATCAAGATGTAGTAGGGATGAATAAATAAAGGGATGCTCGATCACCGCTCCCCTGCACTCTTAAATTTACATGAATAACGAAGTTGGCAGCTGTAACTCAAATACCCGCCAATTTATTTCCCATTATGAGCAATAAGTAAAGCTATTAGCGAACCGGGCATGTGCTGGCTCTATGTAATTGCGTTGTGTGTGCTTACAGCGTCGTAATGTTGCACATACGTGCTGGCGATGTGCAGACTGTGATGCCTGGGGAACAGTATCAGTATAGGTGATGCACTCATATGTGATGCACACACATTTGATGAACATAGATGTGATGCAATGGCTCGAATATCATGTTAACTGGGTGGGCGGCCTCTAGTTGCCCACCCCGAGATTAGATTTTGCCTACTCACTGGAAGCAATTAATATAGGGAATTCCCTGATTGCGGAGGTAGTGCTAGGGAAACAACTGATGTAGGAAATTCCCTAACTGCGGAGGTAGTACTAGGGAAATAGTAGGTCGTTAAGAATGAAGTGTCTCATTTTCAGAAAAAATATTTTACTATTTCCCTGACAAAACGTTTCAATCAAAGGCTTTGAACAGGACTTCCCCATAACCCGATATAGCAGAAAAATCAGTCGTATGGTTTTTTCGCATACCTCTTACCGATAGTTATTCCTGTAATAGGTACTGAGTATACAGATAGATGTTTAATAGATGTTTTATAGGATGCAATAGCTCAGTTAACATTAGAATTCTATCTTGCAGCGAGGAGGTGCATTCGTTACAATACACACAAACGCACATTGTGTCGCCGACAGAACAGTAGAGTGCTTCAGAGCATGTCGATGACACTCAAATAAAGTTAGGCTTCTGTATTCCTATTATGCGCGAGTCTCGCTGTGACCCGAGAACTAGTATGGGACCTCGCATTCTTTTCAAAGCATCTAACGTTATTAACCATGTGTTAAACGACGGCACTGGGCTTAAAGTTTATAAAATATTAACTTTCTTGCGAGGGAAGTTAAGCAGAAAAAGTAGAATTAAAAGAGAAAGGACGGCAACCACAAATTTCAACTAGTAAGCTGTTCCGTGAGGCTTAGCATGTAGTAGTTCCCTGCTTTTTAATTTTTGACAAACCCTCCCTCACCTGTGTCAGCGAACCCGTGCATCTGATCCTTGAGTGTTCTCGGTAGCTGCGAAATTTATAGCAAAGTGGGCAGATGATTAAGAGGAATTATAATCGAAAGCGAGAAAAAATAAGTTGGGAGGAAGGAGCGGTTTGTGATAGAATAGAATTTACTAACAAATTACTTGCATGTCAATGAAACCATTAAATTGCAAAGTTCCTTAGTGACCAATCGATTCCTGATAGCGTAAATTATTCGTTTTCTTTTGTTTCCTTATCCAATCTCCGGCTCGAGCTGAGTCATACCGAAAGACTGCCAACATTTAGAGAGGCTGCCAGTGAATATCTTCTTTCTAATTTAGCTTCGAAGTCTACCTATCCAAGTACTAAGTACTTACACCCAACTGTTTCCGATTTGTTAACGTACTATCAGCACCTCTTCTAGTTTTTGCGGTCATATTTGCCAAGTGATGTGCTTGAAAAGTTGATTGGATCAGTAATAATTCGGTCTGCATTTAAATATAGATACATATGCATGTAGCTGTCGGTTAATTGGTACTGCTCACCAACACATGAAATGCTATACTAACAAAGTTTAAACAATCGAATACAGCCCGAATGCTACCGATAGAAGTCAGCCCAACACATAAGCCGCTGTTAAAAACTTTAACGAACAGAGATAGTAAAATCAACTTCCTTAGCACCTGCTCATAGTAACCAACCTATCACGCTGTAGTCAGCCATAATATGAAGATATCGAGTAACATAATGACGATCAATTAAAAGAAAAATGTAGCAAATGTACCAAGAACATCTTTGCCTTTTATTTATTCGCCCTAACCCGATGAAAAAGTAATATATCGCGTCTAATGTATACAATGCTTATATATAATATAAACGATCCGTCTCAACTATTATTATGCTCTGTCCTGCTTATGACAACTCGCCAAGCTCTATCTAAGTACTTTATGCCATAATACTAATATATTAATATTATATTACCAGTTTTTACCATTTCAGTCTCTTTAACTCTTCTGTCGAGGCCTTCGTCATTAGAGCATACCTTTGTATGTAGCTGCAATGTATTCTTGTAACATCCTTTAACAGCATGTCTATTGATTGCCTTAGCCTGGTGAGCGGACAACGATCAGCCAGGAAATTTCGTTTGTTCACCGCATAATGTTTTGCACTTGCACATGTGGAGATGGCCAGCGCTTCCGCGTCTTCTGAGACGAGGAAAACAACGCATGTGCTAAGATATCAGCTGCACTGAGAAAAGCGTGTATCCATAAACTAGCACTCTTTTCCCCTCACCGACGTGTAATTCCTATGGAGCTCAGCCGCTGCAGGTATTTTCGTCGGGGCACAGGAGAGCGGGCGTTTTGAGACTCTGCTTACTTAGCACAGCGGTGTATCGGATGACTGCGGCCATACTGGTGATTGTAACACCTTCCCAGTTAAACCTTCTGCCGAGGTCATGGCCTCGTCAACTGGAACTGTGAGAGGAAGTATGCATAGCACGGCGAGTACTACTGCACAATATAATGTGTAGTGCGTGTGCACAGCTTGGCGATTGCTTGATCCCTGCACGTTTGCTGGGCTGGTCTCCTCTATCCATCCTCCAAACAGTGTCACACACACAGATGAAAGGGTCACAAAGCATGTACACTGTCTCGTGTGCCAACGGTAATAGTTGCTGCAACCGTGCTGTATGAGCACGTCTTCACAAGCTTTTTCCCTCATTGCACAGCAAGGCTAGCCGCGCTCTTTTGGAGTAACAATTTCTTCAGGGGAGCAACAGTTTTCTCGATATTGGTGAAATTCTGTAAATTTGCGTGACGATAACCGAATTTTAATTTCAACTGCAAAATCTAGGCACTGGAATCAGGCGAAAAATTTCTTAGCGGTATTGATGCTGCAGTTTACTTCTTTCCAGTAGCAAAGGTTTATTTGCTCGGAGCCCGTGGTGCGTAAATTGAGCGGACGAGCAGCGAAAGAAATGAAAAACTTTTTCAGTGTAGAAACAGAAATGCTGGTTTAGTAGAAACTATTATTATTTTCTGTCATCATTCCATGACGACCTGAACCGCTAGTTCCTTATCTAGGGAGGAGCAACCTCTCTTCTTCCAGCACAGTCCACGCCAATGTTCACCGCCCAGTTAATTAAGGGTCCAATTCGCCTTTTCCCCGGCAAAGTCCTCTTTGAAACTTATTACCTTTCCGCATCCTGACACTCCTGCTCTTCATCTCCTGCTACAATGCGTATATCTGTTGTCTACTACGTCATATTTTTTTTAGCACGAGTTAACGTTAAATTTGCCACAACTAGGAGTGGGCTGATATAAAATTTCTTGCAAAGTGTTAATGGAAATACGAAAACATCTTGGAATGCGCTGCACTTAAAGCGCCATCTTCAAGGAACTGCCCAGTGCCGTATACAATAACTAGCACAACGCAACGGTAAAAGGGAAATTTCAGCCATGTGAAGAGGTTCATTATCCAGGAAGACTACTCACCTGCATCAATCAACAACTGTTGCCATATTACTGGACTGAAGACGATTCGTACCATAGCAACATTCAAATCAAAATTCAGGTGTATGGAAGCAACCCCGGTGGAAGCAATGCAAATACTACTTCGCGTGTTAATCTCGCATTTTCCCTCAAAATTCTAGCATGAAATAATGTTTTAAGAACAGTAAATTTATGCTGTTATTTTACCACTGTCACTTTTTTTGAATAAATGATGATAGTAATATTGTCGTTTGAAGACTGTTGATTATTTTCATGCCTAGCTTACATAATGTTATGTATCTTACATAACTCTATGTATCTATTCTAAACTATCCATGTTTATTGTGTTGGCAGGTACCTAGTGTCTACTTCGTGGCTTCGGAAATATTGAAAGAGACGCACTTCATGCTTTTGTAGGAGTAAATCACTCACTTCACGAGTTGTGGACGCTAAAATAAAAATTTCCTTCACCACTTTTCTTCGTTTTTTATTGTACTCGAGAGTTTTGTGGCAAGTTTCCGAACTATCGAAGAACTTTACAGTACAGTGGCGACTGGCTGTGTTAAAAGTTCGCTTTTTGTACCCGTGTATATCAATCAATTATTCTCCCACGTCTGGTCGTTCGATGTACCCTCGTAACTCACAAATTATTGTTTTATCAGCAGCTGGTTTAGTTATGCATGGGGAACACACCGTGCCTACACACCCGTACGTGTAGAGTATGGTCAGTACCTCCGAAGTGTTTGTAACACTTAGGCAAGCCTCTAAGGAACATTGAGTACATGCTAAAAATTGTAGCTTGTACTTTTTCCGACGAAAATACGAGTTCACTTATATTCCGTTTCCGTAAAATAACTGGTAGTTTTAATAGTTTTTATAGGTGTTAGCGCTGTATTTTTATTAATTGTAACCCTTAATCCATCAATATTAATTTGCTACCAGCATTCGTTAAAATTTTCGCCGTTTCTCACGCCTAGCTAATTAGCAAATCCGGCACAGTTATGTCGAAATGGCCTTGTCTGGTAAGCAGGCTGTGCGCTGATAAAGATCTAGTGAACCTGTCCCACAGGAGAAGAGTAGCAGAGCTATGCATGTTTTATAAGGTGTTCAATAACGAGAGGCATTGGTTGTATTCTTCTCTCCCTGCCCTCAAGGTTTTTGGGAGAGAGAATCGTGCTGCGTGCGGAGCGCACTCTTTCACTTTGGATGCTGTCAGATGTCGAACTAATCAGTTCTGTCGGTGCTTCGTGCCCTGGTCGGCTAAGGTTTGGAATTTGTTGCCGGCATCGGCTTTTGGTCGTATTTGCCTGCAGGCATTTAAGTCAGCTGTTAATGGTTTTTGCTGGATTTCCTTTAGCAGCGTTTTGAGCTTCCCGGTGTTGCAAGATGCTTCATTTGGATTGTATTACCTGTCCGTGGGAGCTCAAGCGTGGAGTTTTAATAATAATAATAATAATAGATGTTAACTCTGTCCACCAAAAGACTTCAAGTGTAAGACAGCTATTGCTGTGTCACACTCTCGCTATGCTTCGTTAACAGAGCAATGTTCAGAATGCTTAAAATTACAACAAAACCGAAAATTTTCATGATTATCTATTTATTGCATTTTGTTATGTTCACTGTGTGGGAAAATAAAGTTAGGGATCCAGCCTTCACAATCACTGGCTAAACTTTAACTTGCAAAAATATCTAAAGCTAAACTGAGTTGTCAGAAGCTACTTTACTAACTGCACTAACCACATCCCGAGCCTGACAGCCGTATTGCGAGTTGGCCCAGCAGCCGCAGCGCCAAAGAATCACAGGCAGGCGCTCCAGCCTCGGCCTATCTCCGATTTCACTAAAATAAATAGAACAAACGCAGCACTGATAGCCTTGAGAACTTCGACACCTGCTCTACGACACACTGCGAGGTGCTCTGAAATTTTCATGCGAATACTTTTCTGTCAACGTATCGCCTGTTTAAAATGCCAGCAGCGTAGTGCAAGAGCCGCCAGGTCCGGCGAAAAACTTTCGCAGAACTTTTGCACTTGGTCATTTGCGGCTCACGGAACAAGACACGCACAAAAGTGTGTTTCCTTTGAAGCTGATTGCGTGCAGAGCAGAGTGCGTGCTGGTCATGACGTCATCCAGCAGACCGCATTGATCCAGCAGGCAGCGTACTCAGCGATGACCTCCGCGATATACGTGGCACTGCGCTCTCTCTTGTTTATATTTGTTTTTGACCTGTGCTGCACACGCGGGGAGGAGGCCCAAGTAGCTTAGTGTTTGCCTTGGGTAGTTCCACATTTCATTTCGTCTACATGATAACTCACTCATGTCAAACAATAGGTTAATAAGTTGATGTTCGAAAAGACAACTTCTCTAATGGAGCATACAGTGGTTGTCAAAATCACACGACTGAAGCCTGTTGACCGTGGAAATTGCTCTATTTCATGAAAGGCAGATTAACTTTGCCCAGCCTACCTTAGCTGAAACTCCTGGATACCAATGTCGCAAATTTCCCTTGCGGTTTTGCCGGAAACGAAGCGGAGTTTAATACTTTGGAACACCTGTGGCTTAACACTGCACACACTACCGCCGACATCTTAATAGAAGATCCAATTTCAGTTATTAATAATTTCATTATATCAGAGGCGACGAGCCTTCTCAATAGTAAACGTATGCGTACGACTACAGACAACTGCAGATTGTCCGAGCCATGGCGTCATAGACGGAAGACGCGATTGTGACCACTCCCCTCTAGCTATGAATGACAGAAGCACTGATGCTGCATTCCTGAGCATCAAGAGTTTCTTCGCTGATATAGGAATAGAACGTCTGACCTTCAGATATCGAGCAAGTCAGCCCTCTTAACCACTCGACCTTTCGCGTAGGTAACTGCAAAATCGGCCACCAGCACCAACCACCTGCAGTCCCGCCACCTGCAGCCCCGCCACCTGCAGCCCCGCCACCTGCAGCCCAGCCACCTGCAGCCCCGCCACCTGCAGCCCAGCCACCTGCAGCCCCGCCACCTGCAGCCCCGCCACCTGCAGCAATAGCCGCCAGAATAAAACAGCAGCCAGTGGCCAGCCCCTAGCCTTTTCTTTCCCGCCTGCACCCGTTCAGGTGCACCGCTGCATAACAGCGGGCAGAATAAATAACACACAACTACTTCTCGAGATTTTCTGTAGTGTCAGATTTTTGGAATACATCTCTTACAAAGAAGTTCAGCACTGGCCTCTCGTTTTATCATATGACTAGATTTTTAGCTATAGCTGAAGGTTTTACTAATAATCTTGATAATATAACTTAAATCTGCAGAAACACAATTATAGTTCTGCCAGTAAAATTAATGAGCATTATTATTAATTAACTGTGCTATGCGTATTGTATCTCAAGACATGTACTTTTGAAGGCGGTGTTTACACATCTCTGACCCTCCTCTGTAGCAGGCGAAGGCGATTAGTGCACCATGTTGAAATACAAGGTTTTACTCAGTCTTTGGCAGCAAATAGTGTTCCTTTCAAGTGTTCTCTATGTTTTGGGAACAAAAGCAGTTGGAAGGACTGTACATGGGGAGGATGAGGCAATACGTTCCAACATTGCTCTCGCACAACAGCTCTAATTGATATTTTGGAAGGAGCAGCTGATGCGGTGTTGCGATGAAAGAGAATTTCGTAATGCAAATTTCCTGTTCGTTTTATCCATTATCCAAAAACATTTTCACGACATACTCCTTCTTTAGTTTTTGATTGGCGATTAAATGTATGTTATTTGCCCCCTTTGAGCAGAAAAACTGAAGGCCATAACCTCCTGAACTGACCTCTCTCCCTTGAATTTGATTAGTCCAATCGATCCCTTGAGAGAAGCTCCATACCGACTTGATCTTACGCTGGGGATCGCACTAATACATCCAAGTTGTGTCCCCGGCTACTAGTCGTTCCAAAAATCGTCTTCATCCGCCTCAATTTCGGCTAAGAGGCACATTGGTAAGTCATATCGTTGAGTCAGCTCATCAGCACGCAAGACGTTCATCACGCATGTAAGCTTGCTGAGTGCAAATTTTTAAAGCAATATGAATAATGGGGATCCATGCGAAGTTAGAACCTCCATTGTTATAATTTCAATTAAAATCCTACTCTCTGCTTCCACTATTACTGGACATGAGCTCCTGTATCCTCACTTGTTGAGGTCGGTGGCCTGATCTCCCTAGGGTCATCTACCTTTTTTGAGATCCTCTCGGCATTCTTTAAATTGTTTATCAATTTGTAAAATGTTGTTCTGTAATCAACAAAATTCGGATAAAATTTCTGCAACACTTCACTAATCTGAGGCTAATTTCATCTCAATTTTCTTACCGACTTTATGTTGGCTCTCATTTGAAAATCTTGATTTTCCAAGCGCCTAAAAGTAAACGCACTGCAAGGTTATAGAGGAAGATAGTACGGTCTACATTCATAACGGAGACCACCACTGCAACTCGTGCTGCAGCCGGAATCTGCTGCCTGCACTTAACTGCTCAGCACACAGCTTGTGAAAGCTAAAAATTTTATTGCTCACTCTCTGTCGGTGTCGGTTTTTATTGGATCCCTGACGTGCCGCCGGACCAGCCCTGCATGCAAACTTGCAACGACACATGCAACTTTTTACGGCCGTCTCTCGTAAGTTCGGCAGCAACGAGCAAAATGCTTATGATGACTGACGAGAAAAAAAAGTGGGTTCCAAATTAAAGGCAAAGTTTGGGCTCTTTTCTTGAGGAATCGCTCGACTGCGATGCGCGTGGTGACAAGGATGTGAGCTGCAGCCTGGGGCTCTGCGGCTCTGTTGCTCTGAGTTAGTTGCCAACGATCTGTCCTGGCATAACTACAGCAGACCAAGCAGTCAGCTGCACTAACTTCAATTATATGTCAGCGTATGAGAGCAGTAGCAACTTCAATCAACGTACCCAAACAACACACAAAGATCCTTTTGTCTGTTATCTTGGTGCTGTGCTCGTCACCTACGGCACCCAAACAATTGGAAATTTTTTATACACGCCACAAGAGTAATGAAACTGTTTAACTTATACGCAAAAACCTGTAGAACAGGTTTACTAGTGATTAAAGACATTCTACAAGTAATAAGACTGGTTCTCACAAAGAGAAGTACATTGTATGGACAGTACTCCAGAGATGTCTCATGGGATTGCGGTTACGTCTTGATTTTAGCCTTTGTCTGATACGAGCGTTAGCAGTAGACCAGTGTTTAGCACCCCCATTCATGAGCTACAAGACAGAATTCTTATATACCTCCTTTGTGTCTGGTATCTGATCAAATCTTGAGCAAACATGCATACAGCCCTTCACTCGTCGGCAATAGCACGAAACGGCAATGAGGACAAAAATTTCAACAGGGAACAATGCGAATCTTTACCGCAACACTGGAAGCAGCACCTCTCGTAGCTTCGGATCTCAACTACGTAATGCGTAAATTAACCAATAACTTGCTTTACGGTTCAATGTACTGTATTTTTAGTGTGCGCTGCAGGCAGTCTAGCTAGAAAGACGTATCAATACTACAACTAATATGCTCGAACTTACAAAACAAACTTGCAAAGTCATCTCAGTAACTTCGGTTATCCATTTTACACACAAGATTTCACGAAGTTATTCTGCTATAAACTGCAGCATGCTGTAGAATTTACTGTAGATTCCTAGAAAAAAGACTAGTGACGGAAATGTTAGGGAAGTCCCTTAAAAAATGCGGAAGTTCCGTAAATTTGCCCAATGGTTCGGAGAAAAGAACTTTTACGACAAGATTTGAGCCTTGCATATCTGGCTCAACTGGAGCTTTGTACATCTGCGCCTTAACCGAGTGCGCTAACGTTTGAAATGATTAAATGACGATGAGGTTGTGTCAAATTCAGTGTTCTCCTTATGTTCTATTTCATTGGTTATATATTGTATATCTTTGTGCACACTCTTCCTGCACCTACTAATTGTTGCAGTCTAAAAAGCATGTGCGTCTGGTTCGTACATTGTTTACTTTAATTGCTAAAATTAAATGAAAAGCTGTGTTCCTAAGGAAATAAATGAATAAATACATGTCAGAAAAAGATTCGGTACGAATATACAGTATAGGTAAAATGCAGTATTTTTGGTACTACGCTGATTTTTTTTTTTTATAAGATTGGAATTTGGGTAATAATTCGAGCTGTGTTCAACGCTAATCAACTGAATCATAAGTGTATAAAATATTGTAATCATTTTCAAAGGAAACTAATGAAATTGCCCACGCAAACGCACTTCAGACATTAAACACAAATGACAGTTTATACGTACTACCATTTGGCACAACGCGAACTAGGCATCAGCAGTCGAGTAACTTCTCTCCTCATTCAAAATATGGTGGAGCTGGTCAGTACAAATTAAGGAATTTTCTGTGTTGTTTTTACGGACTCTTTTCGCAGTGTGTGTATCCTTGACGGCCCACTTAGGTTCTGCTGCTGATAACTAAGACAGCAATTGAATATTTTCTTATTAATAGAGGAAACTCAAATAAAATGAAAACTGTTCGTGCTAGTGTAATGCACGCAATTATCTCTTAAAACACAAATTCATTGATAGTCGTTAACGATGAGTGACAGTAAATGCACTTTAAAACAACATAATTTCTTTTACCTCTTACCGATGCCCTGTAATGACGAGTGTGTATTTTTTCAAATAAATGCATATCTTGCGTAACCATGAACAGTTTACTGGTTTGTGTTCGCTTTTTTATTGCATATAATTTCATTGAAGTTTCATCAATCAGCCGGAACTACGTAAGTTGGTTTGAGTGGGTCTCAAGTGTAGGGCCTGTTCTCTATGATTATACCGTTGACGGTGGCAGCTGATAAGAGACGATGGAGACCGAGGTATCGC
>LQNS02000137.1:27286651-27304691 GCA_001587735.2 Parhyale hawaiensis | reverse complement strand
GTGTGTGTGTGTGTGTGTGTGTGTGTGTGTGTGTGTGTGTGTGTGTGTGTGTGTGTGTGTGTGTGTGTGTGTGTGTGTGTGTGTGTGTGTGTGTCTGTGTGTGTGTGTGCGTCTGGCTGTAGTGGTAACGAAAGAACGGCAGCTACCGGTGGCTCCACCATGGCGCAGTAGTGTAAAAAGCTGAGTCGTACGGGGAGTGATTGTAGTACAAGTAGTAGTAGTAGTAGCAGTAGTAGTTGTACTGTTAGTAGCAGTAATAGTAGGAGTAGCTCCTGCACTACGCTATACTCGTATGAATAGTATCATGCGCTTTTCACTGCCTATCCAGTAATATGAGCAGCAGTAAAGTAAAAAAAGTAAAATCGTGGCCTATTAGTGAAATAAACGTCACATTGTCCAGAAGGTGCACTTTAAAAGAATGTCTTCTATAAGAGGCCGCGCCTGAGAGCTGCTCTTCCAGAAATCCTGGAGTCTGAGCTCCTTTGTGAAATCTTGGGACTAAAATAAATCTTGCAGGCGGCCTGGGGCGGTGAGGGCTGCAATGAGCAGGGCGTGCCTGGTCGTAGTGTGTCCACACAGCACCGGCAAGAGGCCATTGTAATTTGAAGTACTGCACTTTAGTGCCACAACTGGAACGTCTCAGCAATATGTGCTCAGTTCCTAGGGCAGACACGTTGCTGAGGCATCACAAGATGGGAGAGTGGCACGTGTTGCTTAACGTTAGTTACTTCGCAATACCTCTGTTCTGTAACTCACTTTGGTGTAACTTTAAAAAGAAATCCATTGAGAGCTTCGCGTTGCTTATAACGACATGTTCCGCAGGTCAATGAATGTGCCATAGTCTAATAGTGTAAGTATAATATTTGCTTAAAAATACACTGATTGTTTCATGGTCAGGACGAGGAAATACGCATTCAACCTAAATTCAGGATTAAAACCCCAATAACTCGTTAATGAAAGCAACCCGTAACGGCCTTGGCTACAAACGACCTTATGTATCTATAACTGCAATGGTTTCCGCCAGGCTAGAAGTGAACTGGAGGACTTGCTAGCCAAGGAAACAATCTTGGTCGCGGTCATCCAGGAGGCTAAGCTTACTCGCCAAGTCGCCTCGCCTTCCTTCTATAAGTACAATCTAATTAGGGCAGATTGCCCCCGCAGAGGGAGCGTGGGGAGGCCTGGCACTGCTGATCCTCCACTCTGTCTCCGACGTGGATGTCGACACCACTCGTTTGTTCCCCGGTGATGTCACCGCAGAACATCAGGGCATTAGACTCCTGGACAAACACCTCTCTGTCATTAACATCTACATCTCCCACTACATCATGCCCCCAAATTATAGGACTGAAATTACCTCTATTTTTTTCTGTTGAGGATGATGTCATCGTCTTGGTCGACATGAACGCCCATCACCCCGGCTGGTATAACGCTTCGGCGTGTGGTGGAACGACGGGGAGGGGGGAGGATCTCTTTGAGACCTTCTCCTCCTCTTCCTTATGTCTTCTAAATGAAGACACCCCTACGCGGCTGCCCGCAGTGGGACGTCCTTCCTCTCCCGACTTATCAATTATTTCATCTCACCTGGTTCCCTCGGCCACTTGGTCTACTCGCATCATACTAAACTCAGACCACTTACCTATTACAGTCTCTCTCGACCACCTTTCACCCTTCGTCTTATACCCCAGAAAACGTTCGTCAATGATAGCAAAGCCAACTGGTTGAGGTTCACAGAACTCACCGAACAAACCTTCTGGGAGCTGCCTCTCTCCACCTCCTGCGCTAAGGGTGAGGAATTCTTCAGCAATACCCTACTCTTGGCTCTTGGATGCAGTCGATCCTTTATCCCCGATCTCTCGAACGAGGTCAAGGTGCTGATCCCAGAGCGGGATGATCTTCGGACCCGAGACCCCAATCACTCCAACCTTCCTGATCTCGAAGCCCGGGCCACGAATGTCCTGACGGCCTGTGCCAGGAAGGCATGGATCGACACAGTCGAACGGTGTGATCATAGCTTTCACCCCCCCCCCCCTGCCCCGACTATGGAATCTTGTTCGTAGCTTGTCGGGTAAACGTAAATCCGCCGGCCCTAACCAGCCCATCACTTTCGATAGCACTCAGGCGTCATCTGCCCGTAAAGTAGCCACCGGCTGCGGCAAACAATTTTTGGGCGTGGGTCCAGCGACACATCCGCTTCTGGACCGGGCTCTTAAGAGAAGAATTCGGGCTCTTAAAAGTAGTAAGCTGCCTTTGGTCCATGACCAAGAGTTCTTCGGTGCATCACCTCCATCAGGAGACCTCAACCCTACCAGTCGGCGATAATCTGGGGTTGCTGTCAAAACAGTATCTCCTCAGCGCTTCACGAGTACATCATCTTGCCCACGGTATTATCACGTCCCCTCCGGCCTTCGCCGTATTCGACACACTCTTCAATCAAAGTTTGAAACAGACATTGCTCCCCTTCTTACAGATGGGATTCTCCCTCCCGAGCAATACCGCACTGCCCTGAGTTCATTATACACTTCTGCTGTTGCAACTGCAGCAGCTGCATATCCCCCCAACAGGGTTCTGGTTTGTCAATTTCCTCCTCTCTGTGCGGAGGAGTTTCTACTTCCAAGACCTTTCCGATCTACCCTCTCCCATCTATGCTCTGGCCTCTACTCGGTCTTAGCTGGCCCCGCCCTGGAAACTCGATGGGCTTGTAAATTATATTACAAGTCTCACCTCCCTAGGGCTAAAGCGCTAAAGCAAACGGTACTTGTTGCTTAATGGCCACTTGAGAATTTGACCTGCAACGGTACCTAACTTGCTGTATTGACCGCAATCCCCCCATATGCAGAAAGGAGTGGTGCAGTGTGGTGCCGCGTCCGCGCTTTCTTTCTTTGTCTTTGGCGGCCTTTGGGCGGGGCGTGCCTTGCTGTTCCGAGCACCCGGCAACGTCGGGTCGGAGCGGCGGCCCGTGCCCTGCTTGGTGCGTTGCTGGAAAGCGTCGGGGAAGGGCGCAGGCGTGTCCAGGGGCACGTCCCGTCGTGTGGGTCCGGCGAAGCCCAATGCAGTTCACTCAAACCCTCCCTGTTTTGGTCCCTTCAGGACAATGATCCGATTGTGGCGTGGCCCCACTTAGAGGGGTAATGAGGACCAGCGCCTGCAGTACTTGCCTACAGGATCAAACGCCATCACTATTTCATCCATGCGGTCAGAGAGGGTGGTGTTCAAACTCAACAACAACAACATGATGACAGCTCATACTGTTACCTGACGGAGGCCAAGCAGTGAGGCGTAATGAAGTCTATAATTGAAGACCACTGCGTCATGTCTTTTGTTTGTAACCTAGGAATAAGATAGGTACATTCTCTTGTGTACCATGTACTATTTCAATTTCGTAATGTGTCCATGATTATTAGTTAAATTTATTATTATTGTTTTTATTATCAGAGGGATTTCACGACCCAAATTGGATCTGTTGGGCGATGTTCAGCTCTACACTCTGGCGCCGGGTCCCATCCCGTGATCTAGGGCTCAGAGCACTTTGCGAATGATGTGCGCTGTTCCAAGCAGAGCGCTTTTCTGGAGGGTTCCTGGGTGGAGATGGCCGCACGTCAGCTCTCGCAGAGCAGTCTTGAGATTCTTGAACATTGCCCCCAGAGCTCCAATGACCACTGGAACGACGTCCACCTTCATCTGCCACAGTCTCTGGAGTTCGATGGCAAGGTCACGGTACTTTTCCTTCTTCTCCACTTCCTTGTCCACGATTCTGGACTCGAAGGGGATTGAAATGTCGATCAGTTTGGCCGACTTCTCCTGCTTGTTTTTTACGACGATGTCCGGTCAGTTGGCGTGAAGTACTCTGTCGGTTTCCATCCTCTTTGCTCAGTAGATCGGAACGGCTTCGTTTTCAACCACGGGCGCAGGTTCGTGCTCGTACCACCTCTCACTGACCAGGAAGTTATGGATTCGCAGGAGGGTCCAGTGAAGGTGTCGAGCCACTTTATCGTGACTGCGCTTGTACTCCTTTTGCGTCAGCACTCCGCATTCGCTTATCACGTGGTTGATGGTTTCGTCCGATTTCCTGCAAATTCTACAGGTACTAGGGACGTTTCTCTTGTCGATTTTCTTTTGGATATACCTGGTTCTGAGGGCTTGCTCTTGAGCTGCCAGGATGGTGCCTCCTGTTTCCCGTTTCAGTTCACCCCTCAGCAGCCAGTTCCATGAGTCAGGGACTATGGTGTCCTGAACAGCTTCGAGGTACTGGCCGGACATCTTCATGCTCTTCCACTTGTTAGTCCGACCCAGGCGCCGTCGCTCTTTGGATTGGTCAGCCGATTCGGTCTCTTTCAGCAACTTCGTCTCGATTAAGCAGCGTGCCCACGGGTCGTCGCTCTCTTTGATGTGGCAGGAGAAAGCTCGTTTTTCCGTTGCGACGTAGTCCTCTACACTGATGAGGCCACGCCCCCCCCCCTCTCTTCTGTTAATGTAAAGTCTGTCTACGCACGATCTTGGGTGCAGAGCTCAATAGATGTTCATTAGCTTTCGAGTCTTGATGTCCATGTCGGTGCAGTCCTTCTTGGTCCAGTTAATAATGCCAGCAGAGTAACGGGCTACGGGGACGTAGTCCGTCACTATTATTATTATTATTATTAACACCTTACTCTACACCCACAGTGCCATCAGTTTAACAAATATTTCTGCATATGAAATAGCTTTTCCACCTAATTCCCTCCAAAAAAAATACGACGGGCACCACCTAAAACAGAGCACGAGCCGCCACTTCATATTTCACCCAAGAGATACACTGATCAGGGAAATCTTTCTATCTGTGACTCTTTACAGTTGCTGCATATCCCTCAATAATAAACGCAATTACTGGAATTCGCAAAAAGCTACAAGCTTTTCAATAATTGCGGCGCTGAATAGGGTGCTTGAACTGTAAAGCGATTAGATTAAATCAACAGCATTTGTTTGTAAGTTTACGACTTGATACCGTTGTCCGGGATTGTTCTGTAAAGCGTGTTTAACAGAGGTTTAATTTCACGGAATTGTAAATTACGGCATTAAGAAGTACTTGCAGGAATACGAGGTACTTTTAGATTTAAAAAGTCTACTTCTTTACTAATATATGTATAAGTTAATAGCTTCCATCATTGATGCAGTCTGTAAGCTTATCTACAACGCAGACTAGTTGAGTTCACTACATCAGCGAGGCAAGAGGTCTCATTTTTGCAGAAACCGTCTTTTATGCGTATGCCTATGTAGACATGACGCATCCTCTACATCCACAGTGGGTTTCATTGCTAATACAACGGTGATAAATACAGGGTTTTAGGTTGAATTAGGTTGATTTTTCACAAAATCAATATCAGGTTGAAAAACTACAGCATTAGGTGACTAGCATTCCAACCTTTAAATGCAGGCGAAGAATGTGCCACGATACTTCTGCATTGCTCACACTTGAGGCGTTGATTTTGTTATGAAGGATGCACTGTAACTGCTAACTCTAACGGTCAAAAGAGGAGGAATAATTCATACCAAACCACCCATGACCCTTCGGAATATTTAAGTTTTAAAACAATAATTTCAGCCAATTTTACCATCCCATTCACACTCGTTCACAAAGTTTACAAGTCTACAATGGCATACTGACACTATGGTGCAATGGCTCGGAGGTGCTTCAGTGATACTCTGTTGTCGCCCACCTAATACTAAAGCGTGAAGTCCCACGGTGCGAGCAATCAATTTTACAAAAGAGAGAATACAGGTCGCAGTTTTTCGATTTCACATATTAATAAGACATTCAAGCATTATTTTCAAATGAAAGTTAGTATGTACTGTACATTTGGAACCGATATGCATTTATCCAATTTATTTATTCAGTAATTTATTAATTCATTTATTTGTTGATCTGTTCATTTTCTTTCACGCTGGAAGAAGACAGATAGGCAAGAGTTAAGTCAGGTTGTAGAAGACGGCAAAAGTGTACAATAGTCTTAAATTTATATGTCGGAAATATTACGAGAATGAATCCCAGCCACCTTTGATGCAGGCTCCTGTCTTGAAAAATGGCTGTAGCCCCAACTCCTTATACCCTAACTACAGCGGCTAACTTGACTGAGTGACTGGCTGACAGCCAGTTCTCCTGTGCACTTAAATGGTTTGCCCCACATCAGCCACTTGCTGAAGCTAGCGGAACCTGCTAACAAAAAATTACCGCTTAAGACGTAACTGAAACTTGAGGCGGTTGATGAATCAAAAACCGAGTGCTATAGGATCGAATCCATGAAAGAATTTAAAATCTAAGTTGAGTATGCGCTCACGATATGTGCAGCAAAGACGGGTGAAGAACAGCATCAGCTTGATGCAGGGCGGCGTTAATCCCGCTGCACACGAGAGTCGGAACACGAGAAGGTTTCATATTCTATGAATAAATATTCCTGTGAGCGTGACGACAGAATAAAGGACTTACACACTACTTTTGAAAATAAGTGTTACGAATTGAAGCTCAGCAGAAGTTGAGGGAAGGGGCACCCGCTGTAGGAGAATAACTGCAGACGTGAATCAGATTTAAAGAGTTTTTATACACCCTAGTATTAGACGAGTCGAAGTTGCACCCGCTGCCACGAAGTCGGAGGGGTGGGGGAAACGTTCCCGTGCTTCGACCCTCCTGTTCAACGGGCTTTAGATTAGACAGAATACGTCAGGGTTAAGGGACAGGCGTTAGTTCTAATGGTGTGGTTTAGCTGAGAAAAGCTAAAGTTAGTATTAATAGCATACCTTAGGATTGCTACATTTTAGAAAGTGAAAACATTATTGAACAGAAGAATTTCCACGGGCCACGCTAGCTTGAAAATAATAGCTGTATATTCATATCCTGGATTTATCTATCTTTATTTTTTGTGCCAACGAAAATCATCAACATGAAACAAAAAAATTTAGCTGGAGTTTGAAAACTAATGATCACGGATAGCAGAGAACGGCAATGGCAGCTCGTTAAAAGAAGATACTGAAACAGCAAACAAATTGGTTTTGCAACCGTATAAAGTGGGAAACACTGAAGGTAGCGGGCAATATACTACAGAAATATTGTTTCACCTTTAAACTCACAAAAAAATCAAGGACTGTGTAGTTACGTCTGTATAAAGTGAAGCAGCAATATTCACTGCGTATTCATGAACTTATTTGCTGATAATTTGTGCTCGTATATCTCCCTGTCTTAATCCCCTACAAATGCATATAACTACTATTTTTTTCATCATGGGACACTGTCTAATGTCAAGAAAATTCTTACTAAATCTACGGAAACGATCATGAACATTTAACTTACTCTCTAAATGGGTAGTTACATCAACCGTATTGTCGGCAGTTTCGCTGAGCGCGCAGTTATAGAAATCATTACTGAAATTTACGGTAGAACTGCCACTGGGTCACTACCACAACTGCGGCTGTGTCACTACCACAAATGTGACTTGTCACTGCAATAAAATCCACAGCAGTAAACGATCCCTACCACAACAGTAAGCGATCCATACCACAACAGTAAGCGTTCCCTACCACAGCAGTAATCAGTCCTTACCACAACAGTAAACGATCCTTACCACAATAGTAAGCGTTCCCAACCGCAACAGTAAACGATCCCTACTACAACAATAAACTATCCCTACCACAACAATAAACGATTCCTACCACAGCAGCAAACAATCCCTACAACAACAGTTAATGATCCTTACCACAACAGTAAGCGTTCCCTACCGCAATAGTAAATGATCCCTACCACAACAGCAAACAATCCTTACCACAGCAGTAAACAATCCCTATGACAACAGCAAACAATCCCCACCACAACAATCCCTACCAAGAGCAACAGCGCATCTATTTCCCCAACGCCTGTGCACCTCACCCATACCCAGTAGCTTTGCCCTGTCCACCTCTCGCTCCATAAACCGATTACCTCAGCTTCAGTTTCCAGGATATCAAATTCTCAGAATTAAAGCGCCTAATCCTTCAGACTCATTTGCGTGCACCAAATCTCTGGCTGCATATCTTTTTTCTTCCGAACTTGATCCAAGCGCAGAGTGCGAGTACATCTAAACTTGCCAAGCATCAACACAGGCAGCCTTTTACTGTGTAGTTGGCTAATTAGAAGGGGCTCGACGTTCACGTCACAAATATGTAATTATTAGCTTTGTTGACTCTTATGGATGACGCATTCAAGATTATCAACTTGACGCTTTTTAACGTTAGTCTGTAGACCATTATATCCAGTATTTGCTTTTCCTTTTTTTTTTTGCAGCTAGAACCAGGTCTACACTTGCGAACTATATATCTTACTACCAAAAAGTCATTGCGAAACATTAGTTGTTACCATTGTAAGAAATCTACGCATGATACGGAACACACAGTAAGTTATGCAACAAACTGGATGCTCCTTGCAAGTGTAGTATAGACTAAGTGTTGGGATAGCTGTCAGTTCCTGTTACAGTTAAAAATTCTCAGTATCACGACTCGTTGTGTCCTCTGGATTAATACATTTATGGAGTAGGATTATATAATGTTTCTAACATTAGAACAAATGTCTCGTCATCACATTCGGAACGAGTTCAGGTTGGTATCGCACATAAATGAAAATATTATATTTGTTGCTGAGAACTTTAAGAAGCGCATGTGGTGCAGTTGTTACATGTCTGAAGCTGCAGCTCTGTCTTCTGTAGCTACCATTCAGAAATAGCTTCTGCTGTTGATGCTGTAGCTCTTGGTTGCAGCAGTGCGGCCTTTGGGACTACACGTTGTAGCTGTGCAATTCTCTTTGTCTCTAGGATAGACAATTTTATTGCCCAAATGTCAAGCAATTACTGAACACAATGCTGTGAAACAATATTTATGCTGCTCCCTACGTCGAGCTAAAGTCCGAACACTGTTTGAAAGAAAACTGAACTATTTGGATGGCTATAACTCCCGCACTGTGTCTTTCCAGGCGGCAGTGCATATTTCTTTCATTTTTATTCCGGAGCTCACCACGCCCTCATTCACAATTTTGTACCAGTTTCATGCAAACATCAAATGCTCACTGCCTTATAATCTAGGGTAAATACTCCATCGAACCACCGCAATCTCCATTTAGGTCATTAATTCTCCTGATTATAGTAATGCGGCACTGGTCTCCTTCTCATGTAAAACTTAACGTTGCTCCATGAATGTTTTGACAGCTCACATGAATAGATACCGAGATAAGTTTGTAGGTTCAGACTAACCGTTCACGACCTTTTCGCCACAAATAACACAAGTTCTCGAGGAAGTAGAACAGATGTGCTGGCACTCATGCGAGAGCGTGAGCGTGTGCGGTGGCGCACAGAGTCTACCGAGTCGAAGGCCCCAAGGTCAGTAGAGCGCCCCACTGGACCGCATGCGTATGTAGGTCAGACAACATCGACTGGATACCGACACTAACTAATGTTGCTGCGGCGCCCTGAGGTCTCCAGCTATTGTACAATATTAGGTCGCCTTGTATACGCAGCGTATGGCTCAGCAGTGGCTAACGAAAGGATAAAAACAGCAGCGTAGCGAAGCTATTGATAGTCCAGTTCAACAAGGGAATCACTGGCCGCTCCCAAATATCACTGATGCTGTCATTATGCCTCCTACTCACAAACCATTGAATAACCATTACTTCTTCTGTATACTCGCCATGTTGCCTGTACACAGCGTAAGGATTCACTGCCTTTTTTTTAATTGCCTATAATGTTACAGAATAATATTATATTTATGAGCTGACGCTGTAACGTGTTCTGTACATTATTTTGTACCACCAAGTGCGGCAGTGCTGTGTACATTACAGGTCACCAACAATTATGACTTTCGTAGAGCGGTGTGAGTTCTCCAGATGGACAATTAAATAATTAAGACAAGGAACTACTTTTCACTATTGAAGAGAAGTGTGATGCATAGTAGTGTCTAAATTTTTGCGTTTGTATATAGTACACTAGGACTGCACGGCTGCAGTCTAGCCACGAGTTAATCGCTGCGATGAGATGTAATAGAATGCCAGTGTGTCATTGAAAAAGATTTCATAACACTAATTAATACACCGAGAATAATTATTAATGGAATGCTGTAGTTGTCATCAGCTGTTTTTTTCTGTTTGGATCTGACGATACGATGATGTCAGAACAGGTTAGAATTCTGGGAAATTTATAATAACTCCTCTTGATAATGAACTATTGTCCTTCAAATAAAAATATAGCAGCTTGCTAGGATGATATCCTTCAAATGTTGTTTCACTGTCACGACTACATAACCTACACAGTAGTTAAAATCTGATAAGCGTTAGCATGGACTCATCAGCAAAGATGCGCTAACTGCAGGAGTAAAGGAAATAAAGACAGGAGGTGGCGCTCAAAAAACTGCGTCTTTTTTATACTAACGCAAAGAAAGTTGAGTTGTAATGAGTACGGGATTATTTATTTCACTTAGTTGGCCTAATGAAATTCCCGGTAGTTATGAGAACGATGCTCAAGTATAATGAGAACGCAAGCCAGGTTACGAGTTTGACCTCAATGGGCCATTAGCTCTATTCTTAATGGTGTCCGTTATAGCAAGTAGCAGTATGAACCACTGCTGAAGCTCGTGGTTTAAGCCCTCTTTTAATATTCTATTGCCAGCTCAGTTGTCGAATGGATCCTACGCTTGCATAAATCCGTGGTTTGTGTGAGTCAAAAACACAGCATATCTCAACACCGGCATTCTTATCTAGGCCTGCACATTTGTCAATTTGTGCTCGAAGCTTTTGCACAATGAGCGAGATTTCCAAAACTCCACAGTAAACTAAAGCGCGCCAGTTTCACAGCTAGGCTTTCAATATTATAAGTTATTCACGAACTCTGAGAAACATGAAGAGTTTTTGTTTGGAGTGTACTGTCCGAAATCATTAGGAGCAGTTCGCTGGAGCAATGGCCAAAGTTGCCTGTCAGGCTCCGTCCGCCAACTTTTCTTGTGAAGATCTGAATTTAGGAAGCTTTCATGGTCGGCAGCGCCCGTGGCGGCCGACATCAAAAGTTCGGAGCTGCCGTCTCTTATTCAAGCCAAATCAAGATGCATTTCGGAACGTTATGGGGGCGACAAAAATTCCCCTTCAATGTCAGTACCAGCGAACATATCCAGAGGACCTTGGTTAGGAGGCTCGGATAGTGTTACTTTTCCTGAGTTCCCTTGCAGTTCAACTGGAGACCAACTTTGTGTCTCATGGGACGTACGCTAAGCAGCAGTATCATTGGGGCAGCAACCTGCCTTGTTTCATATGAAATAAAATGAGCAGTTTGACAAAGCTGCCCATGCATGACAAATGACAAACATTCATTACTCGCATGTTGTTTCTTTCCGTACAACGATAAGTTTCTATTGATCATAAAATCTATTACAAATGAAAGTTCTGTTACTAAACATTAAAAAAAAATTAATGTTTCTGCAAGCCTTGGAGCAGCAAAGCAACTAACAGATACGAGCACTGGAGGGGCCTAAGGGAAAAGCGGCCTGCATTATGCGGCAGAGCTGGCAACAGTGCCACTGAGATAAGCTAATCTTATTAGCTCAAACTTGTTCAAGATTACAATCAGGAGCGTTGGTTTTTATCATCCGTGAACGAAGCGCGCGAGGTCGTAATTTATATAGACATTTGCATATTTTTCCACCCAGAAACTACACGAAGGCATTGAACTATCTCGTGCAGGTAGTCAGGTGGGTTGACTTAGATGTGATCGATGCCAAAACTGCTGACTCAGCCCTGTTCTCCCCCTCCTCGGTGGTGATGGTTGACGCCACGAGTTCTAGGTCTACTTTTTAACGTGTTTCGGGCGTTAATCAAGAACTGATTACTCTTGAAACGACCCCACACTAAGCAGGATTGAAAATGAGGTCGTCTCAAGGGTGATAAGCTTGGGATTACAAAATAAAACTGGATCCAGTGGTGTAGCGATGCCAAAGGTCATGGCTGAAGCTTCTGATAAGATAAAGCAAATGCAATAAGTTGATTCAATATGGAAAGTTTCCACTAGATTACGCCTTTTATGCCTTAGCTTGGTGCCCGGTGATATCTGATCAGAGATACTCGCTGATCAGAGATATCTATCTCTTACAATATTACGATGCCTTGATAGGAGAGATTGCCACCATTTGCAGCTTGTAGAGGACACATAAAGAAGCTCATTGTCTGAACATACTATATCTTGCTATTATTTAGTCTCAGTACGCCAAACAGAAATAAGCAAAACATTCTGTTCAAAAGTAAAGCTTGTTTTTAATATAGACTATAGCAATAGTTGGTATTTTTGTTTAGTGTTCTCAAAATTGAATGTTCTCCGTAATTCCAATACTCCGTCATCAGGAAGATGAATGTACTGGAGTGCGAATTAACTCCAAATCTGCCCGCTGAATAAAAGAAAATGAATTGCTGCCAGCGCAGCAATGACTGCGTTGCGTGGAATGTGATATACTGAATTATTTGACGGTTCATGTATAAAAAATAAATATATATATGTATCTTCCGCAATCCCCTGTATTCGTTTTGTGTTATCTTAAACAATCACCGCAATTTTTCAATCTACCAACTTCATCGATTGAGACAACTGACTTATCAGATAATTTTATCTTTATATTGTACGAAATTTCGATCGTGAGCATTGTACTAGCAAACTTGGAGGTGCTGGGTTTAATGGCTTACGCTTGGAACTGTCCGAAACTAAATCCTACGCAGGATTGAGTTTACGCAATCTCAAGCGCTAGCGGCTCCAAATAACACCTGAAACTCAATGCAGAGTGGCAAATTCACCACTTAGGATAGACAGTTGCTACTAGTTTTACAATCATTACCACTACAAGAACTATAGGCTTCGCCTCTTCTTATCGAATGGACATCTTGGGTTGTAACTTCGCTGTCCATTATCCAACCAAGGTAACCAACTTCTATCGTAGCGACATTTTTTTTTCTAATCTAATATGACAACTTATATCTCTCCGACAGCTCCCTTCAACTTCTTGCAGCTCCATATAAGCGCATATTCATTAATAATTAGGTGCGCAATTTTCCTTTTAAAGGGGAAAATATCTAAACTAAGTCCATTTCCAGCAGCAACTCTGAGCTGTGCCCCCAGTTGCACAGGACTGCGCTGACCGCGTCTCCAACTTTCGCTAAGCTCCGAGAAAGAGAAACTCGTTAGCCGTCCACTGATAATTGCGCAACCTCGCCAACTTTCTCTAAATTATCAGCCAATTAGAACAATTAATGCGTCCCACTTCTCAGATACTGTAAATGATAGTTTGCTGTAGCATCGCACTGTTATGATGAACTGCTCGGAGTTAACAGTTATTGACGACGGGAGTCGCGCGACACTTGGCCACACTGTACAGTCAGGACTCTGACCTGCCCGCCCCATCGTCTTCGTCATCAGACAAAGTTAGACGCATACAAGCTGTCAGCAATATTGTGCCAGAGTAGACTCGGCAACAGTAATACAAATGATGCGAGTCACAACATCTGTTCAGTCGAGTACAAAATAAAGCGAGTCTTGTTACACGAAGTATAGTACATGTCTATAAAATAAATTATGTCTTGTATTTGAGACGAAACTCGTATAGAAAGTGTTTCTTGTGACAGACATTACATAATGCTGCCGTCCGTGAGCAATGCCAGCCATCTATTTTCAGGCCGATCTACGGGTTTGTCTTTTCAACGCGTTCACTCATGGACTATTGCGAATGTTTTGTAGCGTCGTTGTCAGCCAAACTTTGTGTACGCAACAAAAAATTATTAAAATCTTAACAGGCAAATTAGTTACATCGGTAAGTTTTATGGATGTCTCGTCAAATTTAGTTGAAATAAAACTCAGAAAAGAGTGGATTTTTCTGTTGTTTCCAGGGCATAGTAACGCACTTGAACGAGTGGGTGAATGAACACGCTGGAAAAAACTAACGTCTAGATCGGCCGTTTCAAAAACAACATATATAAAGCTGAAAAAGGGTAAGATTGAAAAGAAAGTAGCCGATATCTACACAGAAAATAGATATTGAAAAGAAACTAGCGAGACGGTACTCTAGATACCCTTAAAAGACACTTTAGTTGCCCTGGTGACATGTTTCAATTTAGAGTTACAAAAAAATGAATTTAACTGCGATATACCTTCTGCTGGCAGGCATTTACATCTTTCAACCTAGCTAAGACCTTACAATCATTTTCCAATCTGGACTAAGTTTCGCTTGTAACTAAAATTCTCTCAGTGCAAACCTAAAAAAAAAAAGAAATATAAACAAGGCTACGTACAGTGCCTAGACATAAGTACTTGCACAACTCTATTTTTTATCTATTTTAAAAAATTTAAGGACTGCCTTAGGATAATAATAATTATTAATACAGGAAGTTTATATAACATATATATAATAGAATATTTAAACAGAAGAGTCAAATATGCACTTATAACAAAAAAATTTAACCCAAGTAAAAACAATGAGCGAAAAAAGTATATGACCAAATTAAATATGATGTTGAAACTTTGATATTTAATTGTATAATTTGAATAGATTAGTTTGGAAATTATTCTAGAACTTTCAAGAAACGTCTCGAAACAAATGCAATGTAAACAAACCACCGACGGCGCAATCATTACCTCTCTAGACCTCGTTGCCCAAGTTAAAGAAATCCCTGAAGCTACTCGTAAACGGATAATTCAACTTCGTAGTGAGGGATTAACTTATAGAATAATAGCAGAACTTGTCAATGTTCCTTTTTCAACGGTTGGAGCAATAGTCCGCAAGCATCAAGTGACTGGGGCGGTCTCCAACCTGCCAAGAGCTGGAGCTCCGCTTAAGATCATGGGTCGTCCTCGGCGCTACATGCTACGTAAGGTGACTAATGACCCAATGACAACTCGTGCTGACTTTCAGAGTGAACTGGCGTCTCAGGGACTACATTTCAGCAAGAAAACTATTGTTAGCGAATGAACCGTACTGGCATTCATTCTTACACTCCTCGCAAAACTCCTCTGCTTACAGCAAAACATGTCAAGAGCCGCTTAACTTTTGCCATAGACCACCTGGACAAAGGAAATGAGTTTTGGGAAGGGGTTGTATGGTCTGACGAAGTTAAAATAGAACTTTTTGGCTGAAACGAAGCTCGGCATGTATGGAAGAAATGTGGTACTGCCTATGACCCTAAGAACACCATCCCCACCGTGAAGCATGGAGGGGGCAGCATCATGATGTGGGGTTGCTTTATGGCCCATGGTATTGGGGATCTTCATATCATTGCTGGCAAGATTAATAGTTTCATGTACAGGGAGATATTAGAGAAGAAGATGCTTCCAGGTGCCAAAAAAAAACTACGGACGTCGCAGGTGGACCTTCCAACAAGACAACGACCCCAAGCATACTGTGAATTTAACTTAAGAATGGTTTCAAAAGAAGAACATAAATGTTCTTCCATGGCTTAGCCAATCACCGGACCTCAATTTAATAGAAAATTTATGGCGTCTTTTTAAATCTGGTGTCCACAAGCGGTGTCCCAAAAACCTTACTGAATTAAATGTTATCTGCATGGAAGAATGGGACAAAATGCCATCAAGTGAATGTGAAAAGTTAATTTCCAGCTATAACAATCGTCTCCATGCTGTTATTGCCAATAAAGGTCACGCCACCAAGTACTAATGTCATAATTTTTTTGGTCAAATACTTTTGTCCCTCATTACTTTTGCTTGTGTTAAATTTTCTTGTTATAAGTGCACATTTGACTGTTCTGTTTAAATATTCTATTATATATGTGCTATATAAACTTCCTGTGTTAATTATCCTGAAACAGTCCTAATTTTTTTAAAATACATAAAAAATAGAATTGTGCAAATACTTATGGCTAGGCACTGTATGTTATCGGTATAGATATATATCTCTAAAGAACGGTTACGCTCTATTAGCACTTCCTTCTGATGATATTAGAAGATCGCACCACCTAAAAAATTCACACGAGTTCATACTATACCGAGTATAATATAACGGAACAGGTAAGCGCACGCGGAGTGCCCAAGCTGTCGTACACTCCTGGTAATAATCTTGTGACGTCCCGTGGACAAGGTTGTCACACGTACGTTGATAAATAGCTATCTTCCATGGTTTCTTCAGCATCCCATTTGTAAATTCAGAATGTCCACAGTCCTTATGGTTGCACAGAAAACCGTATCAAAGTATCTGTGAATTTTTTTCAGCTTTCTGAAGGATAAAATTTTGAAAGAGAGTTGGCTCAAGCAGATAAATTCAACACGGCAAATGCTCGCCTATGTCCGAAGCACTTTTGGAATCAAGTTCAACATCTTTAAAATGCAATAAATCAAGTGAGATTTATCCAGAGTAATGTGGCAGGAATCATATGAGTGAATACCTCAATGTTTCCGATTTATATTCGTCTTCTACCGATGACGCTGTTTTCTACAATTTCAAACCGCTGCGACAAAATTATTGGTTAAGATGCGTAGAATTGAATGCGGAGACAGAGAAACTTTTTACCAAGATTTCCATACAAAACATAACAACATCAGAGAAACAAGTTTTTTTCCTTCCGGCGAAGTAACATTGAAGTAAAAGTCTATACGCAACACTCAGAACCCTTACAATTGCTTCGTAAAACGGAAGAAATATATCAGCAGGTGCAACGCCCCGCTCGGTCCAGCAGTCTTCCTGTTTACGCAAGTATCGTTTCCGACTCGTGTTACCTAACTTGAAAAAAATAGCTTAATCAGTCCTCACATCTAAATTATCTTAGGGAATGTTGTTGAAACTGGTGAATGATAAATCCATAATTTTTGCGAATGATGCTAGCCTATTCTTTTCAAGGTTGGAAACGTAGGGCTCGTTCTGTTAATGAGAGTACAGCTTAGGTTCACATTTTACAAACAAATGGTATGACCGGGTACCTGCCTCTTGAGGGGAAGCAACGTAAATAGCTGTTACATATTAGGAAAATTTCGCCAGAAGTATCGAACTGACCATCGCCTTTTTAAAACTAATTGTGGTGTTCACAATTTACAACTGAATTATGGTAGACAATTGTCACTCCTCGATTATGAAGGGCCACGCTACGCAGCCGCTCCATCATGCGTCCGCCGCGGCAGTGCGCTAACCTGTTTCATATCACCATCCTTGATACTAACCTTACCAAAAATAAAGGCCTCCGCAAAAGTTAAAACCGTAATTCAGGTTTTGCACGGCGTCGCGGTGGCCTTAGATTCTGTTAGGGAAATGTACTTATTGAGAATATGTAAAAGCCAGTAAAGCTGCGTCCACCGCCACTCATTCGACGCAAACATCACAAGTAACATGACAAGATACAAAAGGAAATGACCACTGCAGTCCAAACCTATGGGCACGCCTCAGAGCAGGTGAAACAGCGCTCCGCGTGTAATATCGTCAGCCAATGGCACCCATGTTAGATATCAATAAGGGGAAGTTATAGAAAGGATGGTAAATAGTGACGACAATTTACATTACCCAATCACAGTCCTAATAAAGACAGGAATTACGAAGCACTTGTTTCTTCATACACAAAAGTGCGCGGAACTCTTCGCGTGTGCAGCTCCGACGAAGACAAACTGCGTCTGCGCGCATGTTCACTGTTGATGAGAGTATGGGCATAAGAGGCTGCAAATGGGCAATAATAGTGTAAGAAGACAATTAATAGCAAGGGCCTCCATCTCCGACGAGTCTTATCATTGCTGCACTGGACCGAAAGAAGTCGGATGTTTCAAACTAACTTGGCTGACAGCACTTTTGCCGGCAGCGGTCCGAGAGCTCAGCTATGGGGCTGAAGCGTGTGTTCCTGTAGTTAAAGAAATGCATGGCAGTTAGCAGTGACCGAATACAGGAGCAATGCTTGGCAGTTAGCAGTGACCGAGCACAAAAGCAATGCTTGGCAGTTAGCAGTGACCGAGCACAAAAGCAATGCTTGGCAGTTAGCAGTGACCGAATACAGGAGCAATGCTTGGCAGTTAGCAGTGACCGAGCACAAAAGCAATGCTTGGCAGTT
>LQNS02000137.1:27260133-27279661 GCA_001587735.2 Parhyale hawaiensis | reverse complement strand
TTATAGAGCCACACATTTGCACGGCTGTAGCACTCGTGTTGCGTTATAGAGCCACACATTTAGACGGCTGTAGCACTCGTGTTGCGTTATAGAGTCACACACATTTAGACGGCTGTAGCACTCGTATTGCGTTATAGAGCCACACATTTGCACGGCTGTAGCACTCGTGTTGCGTTATAGAGCCACACATTTGCACGGCTGTAGCACTCGCTCCGTAGACCCCACAGAAATGCTCTTGCTGCCAGCTGAAGTTTTATGCTGGTGAGACTGGCGTGCGGCGATCATTTCTGTCAAAGGAAGATTTGCAGTAAGTTTCGGGAATTCTATTCGGCGGTGAAGACGAGAGGCATTCTCACTATCGATTGCACTACGACTTCGCAACTGACGCATCTTCTGATGGCTTGCAGGAGAACGTCCTTTTAGCGCTGGTGACAGAGAGCCGAAGCAGATGCTTCAAAGCCTGTGTCATATCAGTACCATGGAATGGTCGTTAGTTAGATAGCCTATTGTAGAGTGAAACGATTGAACACAACGTTAAAAGCCTCTATACATACTGCGATCTTCATACTGACCACTTCTCTTTTGAAATAACTAGCAGCAAGCCTAAGAGACTTCTGTTGCTGATATACTTTAGAGTTCCTCAGTTCACAATCCCCCTTCTGTTGCTCATGCGAGCAGCGCATATCTTTCATGGAGTCTACAGCAGCTTACGCTTTGATTCTGCGATTAATTTAAAACTGCAAAAAAATTCCTTCAAGAAATTTCGTCGTATAATATGCAGAAGCTGATTTCAGTTAAATATTGCTTGTATCCACCGGATGTCTGCCGCGGAATCCAATGGCTGCCAATGGAATATCCTAATTTACACCTTGGTTCGATGGAACGGCTGAGTAACTCTGGTGTTGTCTCATCACACACCTTACGTCTAAATTGCTATTCTTTCCATCCTAGAACTGGACCCCATTGTTCACCCTTTCACATTATGGTTCTTATTATATTTTCTTTCTATACATTGTTTTTTCGTAACTGCATGTGTAATTTGAAAAGCAAACGTGTATATAAAGCATTTACCTGATGGAACTACTCCGATATTTATAGGTGCAAAGAAAACTCGAAAGTTTTATTGACTTCCAAGATCGCAAGTGCCACTAGTCTTGCACACATCACAACCACAAAACCTTACAATACATTTGCTTCCAAGAAACCGTTAATGGTACTTCACTGGCAGTGTGCCAACCAGTTCGGGCACGTCAGTGTACAGATAATATGCCAATTCAGGAATTTCTATCTAGAAAACAGTAATTACTTTTATTTTACATAACCTGTTTTTTCTCTTCACGCCAGCCAAATAGACGTGTCAGCCATGTTCTTGTAGCGTAATAAATACATAGGCTATCTAGCTGCTAGTGCTGTTGTAGCGATATTGTTCCGTGCAACGAGTGACTAAGAGAAGCCGTTTGTCACCTAGTGCTGTCACGAGCTACATCCTTTATGGAAGACATCGTCGCTCGCTCCAAATACGCCGCCGACGTGTTGCAGAACAGAGCTAATAAATTCTACCATTTCTAAGGAGCTCTGCGACCTCCTGAGTGTGGTCACTGCCAGTCTCGATAACCCTGACCAGCTCAGTAGATTGCCCGCTAAGCAGTCCATATTAAAGTTAACTAAGGGAACAATCGATTGGTAGCAATACTGCTACAGAGATAATTCAGGTATTTTAATTTGAGTTTTTTGAGCCATTGAAGATATCCCAATTGGGCGCTTTCTTGAGTTCAGCGACCGTCCAGAAATTGCTGAACTCAGTCGTTGCTGTATCCACTTGAATGAGAACCAAATGTACAGCTTTCTTAGTTTTAATTTTCGGGAAAATTTACCGAAAATTTACCGCAATGAAACTTGTCCACCTAATGTAATGATAACTCACTGTGAAGCACACAACTGGGCGTCGACCAAATGACTTACCTAAATGTTACTATTATGTTAGTCAAGTCAATTCGCTTAGCATGCATCACTGTAGAAGTTTCAGGTGTGTGTTGATGTTTGGAGCAAGCCCCAAACTCTAGATGATACATTCAAACTACAAAATAGCCAATTGTTGCATTAGTTAATGTCACATGCACGAAAAAATGCAGACGCCCCCTTCTTCAAGCTACGGGCAAATTACCACTCGCATGTATCACAAGAGAGGTTGTTGTATACATCCTGTTGAACATGTACTGAAGGCCACCACTGCTGTTTATACCACGAAATTTTTAATGGCATTGCATTAGAAACAACTCGATCCACTTCCACAGCAGAAAGAGTCGTCGACCAGTTGAGGCGTAATCTGTTCTCACATAAGACTTATACACATAAACCCTGAAACGTATTCTCTGCGTTACTGAGTCGTGCTAAGCGCATTTAGCTATAATCCCCAGCGAAGGCGCTAAGATATACTCTATCTCTTTCTATCGCAACATTGAAAACAAAGCTTTTAATAATAGACAACATTGTGTGGCACTGTGTAGAAGAATACCAGTTCTTTGGAGTGGGTCGTCTTACTACAACAATACGCAAATGTTCCTGGCCCTAATTTATGTGTTTTCGCTTAGTGTTCGCCTGTGCATGGGTGGCCTGATACCCATGCATGGCACCCAAAATATTCTTACTGCTCATTGCTGAATGATGAAGCGACAGTTGAGAATACGTAATGATGCGTAGAATACATATGAAGGAAACAACGTAACTTGCCATCTTCATCTGAAAAGTCAATCAAAATATTGAAATAGAGGAATTTTGCAATTGCACTCGATATTACGTTTCATTTACATTGACAGAAATTTCCGAACGTTTTTTCGTTCACACAAAAATAAACTTTTAGTTTCAGTTTTAAATGTGAGTCTTGCAGTCACAAAGCCTTGTACTATCCTAATATGACAAAACAATAAAATGCTTCGTGTATTTACATATTTATTTCATGTCCGCTCTTTAAGGAAATAAATAGGCGAAAAATAGGCCAGGTTGCAGATTTTGTAATTAAGTTACGTTTTCATAGAGATCGATGACCAGGTTGCAGACGATGGCGAAAGTGGGATCCTTATCCTTTCATCTGAAAGCACTTCTTGCTTGAAACACTTTTTGAAGTCGGAACAATGTGTACGAAGCTTCTGGAGTCCGATTTTATAACTTTTTATCTCAGGTATCGACGTATAAATTTCGGCAGATGATCAACGGAGCGCTTACGAGCTGATGATTTTTCACGGGCAGTAGGCAGTTACTAATTACCTTCTAGCTTACTGTCTTAGTTTTACGGAACAGATTTTGCTTCATAGGCCAAACTTTCAGTACTTCAGTGAAGCAGATATCTGAGTTTCAAAGACTGTATCATGGCTACGGTGCACTCACATTGCATATAAGCCAACTGGAGCTGGATTCAAGTTTATTGAAGTGTTTTACTTAAGATTTTACTTCTAAATCTGCCTCTCACTATGAAAGACGCCCCTTTAATTGAGAAGAATAGGGAATGTAGAAGAACGACACTACTACAGTTTCAAGAACGAAGACGTGCTATCAATGGAGGGAGATGAAACGTCATGGCCACACAGTGTCAAGATTCAAGAAAAACTTGAAGCAGAAAGGTTACAGAAGGAAAAAAGAGCTGCTTATAAGCGTGAGCGGGAAAATGTGAAAACGGCACGTCAGAGAAGAGAGGACCTAAGGATGAGAGCACGACAAAGGATCATTGAAAAAAATGAAGGCGCAAGTCAGAGAGGAGAAGATTCCGCACCGGCCCATATTAAGCAAAAATGTCGATTAATGTGAATTTTATCACCCAAGGGTCAACTAGTTTAAAAATATTTGCCCTCACTAATTGCTAACCGGTTGGTGCCTTCAGTGAGATTCAATGTCGGGGAGTTCCGAATTTGCAGGACAGAGTGAGGTTCAGTGTACTATATTATAAGTGCTGTTCCATGCATGCAGCCGCAAAACTGGTAGCAACAACTTCACGCTTTGTTGCAAGAAAGGTGGTAAAAGTTTTCGTCTCCCCTCGCTGTCTTTCGATGGAAAAACAAACGAATCTCGAGGCGAGCTCCTCTGCATCTCGTCCTCAATCCCAGCACTCTCTAATCCCTGCCTCTTCACCACGTCAACAGATTCTGTGCCGGGCTGAGCTGCGTCCGTAAGGCGCTTGCCGTTGCGACTTTCTTGCTACCTAAATTTGGCAGAGATTCTTGTTTTGGTTGCGCACGAAGCCGCTTCATTTTATCAAGTCTTCTCAATTTACGGATGTGCGAAGTTACAACCACGGCTGCCTCTACTCAACGACATGAGAGTTACAAAAGAACATAAGGCACAGCTTGAATACCTACTTTGCATCTAATAAGAAGACAGGTCTATGCTAATACTACTTAGATATCAAAAATGATTTAATAGAAAAGGACTTCCGAGTATTGGAAATGCAGATGCTAGCAATCTGTATAGACAGTACTTCCTTTAAAACTGAAACTCCTGATGAAAAACTTTAAAATATGCAAAATATAGATATTATTAATCTTACATCCTTCAAGACAACTTCATGCAATTCACAAAGTACCATTACTACGTACACGTTAATGCCTGCACAAAGAATTGCTGATCGGTCTCTTACTGAACAGAAGTACTTCTGACCGCATGGCCTTTTGCCTCTGAGCGCGTACCGTATAAAAGTTCCGGACCTGATCTGTGTTGGAAGAGCCGAGAATGACACTGCGCCATCGACCTCGACCGCCGTTCAGAGAAGGGCTCTCCACGACACGAGGAGACTTGAGTCATTTTTGCTGTACAAACAGAGTGCGACGCCTTCAGCTTCAGAGGGGGTCAGGGGGAGACTGGTTAGAAGGCAGGCAGGGAGGGGGGGATGCGCAAAACTGATGCTGGGGCAACGGAACGGTAGGCTGTCAGTCCAATGGAATGCCTGCACTATTGGCTGCTCTAGAGTAACTGGAGGTGTGGCTGAGGTGGGCCCGCTGTGTGTGTGTCTCCATGTCGTCATCAGTACGTCTGGATGATATTGCATATTTTAGCCTAGCGGCCTGTGTATCACCAGATGAACTCTAGTTTCAAAATGGCTGGTGTTGTCGTAAATTAACTGCCCTAAAATATTGGAATACTCTGCTGTTATATGTCATTTCGTGAAATACCTTCGGATTTCGAATTATGTATTATGATGAAGTGTTAAATGTCGAATATAAATGGCGACGAAGTAGTCATAACAGTAGAATAAATATGCACAAAGGGAGGGGCTTTCTTTTACTTGACAAGTGTATACGTTCCAGCGAGCGGCAACTATCCAGTGTTCGTTCACTTTTGGTCAAACTTGCATATTTGTGTATGCATGTGCGTAGGTATTTGTTTTAATAATCTTGTTTCTTTTGTTAAGTGCGTTGAAAATCACAACTTATATGCGCGGGAATGAAGAATTAAATGGGTGATTACTCATAGCACAAAGTCTACTTAGGACTGATTGCTAGGTTTTATATGGACGATTGTATACATAGGTGTTTTTGTTCCCAAACCTAGATAGAGTGTTCACGCATGGCGCCTTGAAACCACCCTAGACGCCATTTAACTGCGGGGTGTTTGCAGCAGTATATAAGTTTGTTAGGGCTCCTACTGTTGATCCAAGTGGTATCGTTTCTCCCAAGAACACTATCCCTATACACTTGTATATATTACACACAAGAACATCAAACAGATGCAATTTGTTACATAAAACCCAACATCAGTAGGTATGGCTCAGCAGGACCTAACTGCCCGCTGTGTAGCCCTGGCAGCTCGAGACCATCGGGCTGGAGGCTCCTCTAATCGCTGATAAGGGAACACTGAGAGGCTCTTTAAGATATTCTTGCCTGCGTTTTTGTAGAATAAAACTTGGAAATATAATTCTATAGGAGGCAGAGCTGTTAGGCGATATATGGTAGCATACTGTACTGCATCCGTAGCTTACAGTAATGGTACCTAACTTTTATTTCACGGATTTATGATCTGTTAAGTATGTAACTAATATCTACATCTTTGCTACTGTCGTAGTATTTTCCTCAAGCTCCTAATTAAGCAAGGGCAAGTAGAATCAATATAAGTCATTTAATTTTTTGCGCGTAATTGAAGGAAATGCAACCTCATTAGTTAGGTGTGCATGTTAGGTATTTCTTCTAGTACTTTTGAACGCAACAACGATCCATTTCAGTTAACCGGAGCATTCTGACTTTGCTAGTGCTGACGATGCTTTTTGACTCTTAGGGTTGCGTTGCTGTTGTTTGCGTCACTGTGGAACAGAGGACTTGCCAGGGCCGCGGTCTGCGTCACCAGCAGCGTCCTGCATGTGGACCGCTGCCAACCACAGCTGCCGCCCTTGACCCCGCAGCAAAATAGCTCATTTTTTCGTTGCGTGTAACTTGGACGCAATTTTCATCCAATTTCTCTTCTTTCCAATCACTAATTTGAACATGAAGTATTTTATTGCATGCTAACAAATTAAAAAGGCAATAATTTCCGTTTCATGACACACAAGACAGAACACAAGGTATCTCATGAATAGGGCTGTATAGGATCCTACAGTGAACTGCATCTGCAGGTTGTCCACTCGTGAGGATCAAAAATTTTAGAAAACAGAACACGGGATAACTCAAGGTCGTATACGTCATGGCTGTCGAGTCCCGGTACCGTCGATCTTCGTCGTGACGGCAAAACATTTATTGATTGACCTGATATATCCTGCGACGTTCTTAACGCTAATTGGTGCATTCATCGACGCGGATGACCGTATAGTGTGATGCAGCAAACTTCAGGGCGGCGGTTCACACAGTACTGATCCAATTACTACTCACTGGCAGCAATACGCATAAATGATCACCCACTACACCGTCTTTGCCACTTAGCTCGTGCGTGCTGGTTTGACGTCGTATTGGATTGCCAGTAACAAACTTGTGCTGGCAGAACCTACTTGCTCCGTGTATCCAATGTATTTTATTTACAAGGTACGCTGCCTTTGCTTGCAAGTGTATTAGTACCCGCAGTTGTACTCACTCAGATCGCTGTGAGCTTTCTTCATGATCAGAAGGTCCAGGAAGACAGGTTACGCCAGCACAAACTGTCCAGCAACACCTCAAGAGCGTCCACAGCATACGAGTAAAGCGAGTATCACTCTAAAGAATCCTACACTCCGTCAACATACTTGTGAGGGTCGGCACCAAGCAGAATCACCTCATTTTTTATCAAGGAACAGAGACCAATTGAGCTTCGCCAGACAAGAAGGCAGCCGGGAGAGAATCTTGCAAATAATTTGAACTTAATAGTACAGAGGACGCATGAATACCTGACCAAAAATGGAATATTGCTATAGCAACAAGGAGCACGAAGTTGTAGATTGTCCAATTTCGGCGGCTATAAAAAACCTAAGATGTAGCTATGTGCTTTTAGCAAACGCTTCATTCTGCAGACAATCCAGCATAACTGCGCGTACAACATCTACATTGCTCAATCGTTGTTAGAATTTTCGCGATAAAATAATAGACAAAAAGAGCGCGCAACTGCTGCCATGCGTCTGTAAAAGAGTAGCTATTTTACTCGTTGGTATCAGTGGAATATTCGCTTACAGAACATCAGAGGGGTGCTTAGAAGACTGGCGTTACCATCATTCGAATGTTCGGCAATAAACAAGGGATCTACTGTATGAGCAAAGCTCTCAAATGTTTCTAATAACATATTAGTCTATTCCATTTATAGTATAAATTGCATTTCCACTTAAAATACAGAAAATTCTTCAATGTAATAGTTCTTCATTACGTACCAGTATGCAACCTGCATGCCAGCAGAACATCAGATTTACATTACTTCACAACTGACAGCACTGCCTCTACAACACAAGCTCAGCTCATCCAACACTGTCTGCATACAACATCAAGCTCGTCTTCATGCAGATACGGATATCTAAATCGATACTGAAACGTAACATCGCCGACTGTCAGTACAATGCACCTATATACATGTATACTAACTGTGCACACAAATATTATGACATCTAGTGCAGTGCAAAACACTTACCTTCTTCAGCGGCCAAAGATAACAGAATATTTAAGACAGCGGTTACACTACCATCATTATATAAGGGTGATAAAAATAGGCTTTTCAATATCAAACTATCCAGGTACTTTAAAAGTTATCTGCATCTCCTAAAACGAGAGGGCAGCGCACGAGGATTCTCCGTTAAATAAGGCGTACAATTAAAATCTGCGCTCATCAGGCACGCAGTCGCAAAGGAAATTGCGTAACCGTTAAGTATACGCAATATTAAGCTAAATCCAGCACGTGCTGATTAATATTAATAATTTATTTAACGAAAATCCGATGGCTTAACTCCGCAATAGTTCCTTCAATATCAGGTTGTATCAATGCTAAATATGCCTGCATATGATGAGGGAGAAACGAAGTGGAAAGCCCGTGTCGGTCTACTTTAGGGTGAACTTCAATTCTGCAGACTAACTGAACGACTCGCCGATAATGATAAACTCAGGTGAAATCATTGCAGTTCTCAAGTAAGAAGCGCATTAGCGGAGATAAACAACTGAACAGTAACGTAAAGTTATGATTTGATTTGCCGACGTGCTCCGAACAGCTCTATTTGTATTTGTCAAGGAAAATGTTGCAAAAAATTCTTTTACTTCTAGTTCATCCACAAAAAAAAAGGAAAAAATCTTATTTTTTCAAATCATTGCAATGTCAGATACTAAATGAGTTTGGAGTTAGGTTCGTTATTAGCCAGAGCCTTCCTTCACTACCGTTTATTTAAAGGGAATTTTTTCTCATCACTCAGTTATACTGCCTATTTCTTGGTGTAAATTTATATTCCATAGGAGAAATCATATCTGTTTACTGAGTAAGCGGCTGACGCGAATAATTACTCAAGTCATTGGCCTTTATTCGCAGTGCGGGTTTCCCAAGCGCTGCCGTGCTCATAAAATATTGTGGATATCGTTCGATAAATTAACAGTCATCAAAACTTCTAAAAATTTGTCATTGTTAGCTGATAGTTGGATAACATCGTATTGCGAACAGTCTCGAGAACACGTCAATATAATAGTTTGAACGCTCGAGATATATATGTGTGTATGTATTACATATATAACTGCATGTCACGGTTTCTTGCAAGTTCGTACTTTGAAATTTTTCAGTTTAAGATAGAGTATCGAACTGAGATTCATTACAAAGAAAGTTCCAACTAAGGGTAATATTCCCATAAATCTTCAAGAAAACTGATGCAGCACATGCACTGTTACGTCAATTAGTGTGTTGTGCTGCGTCTTCTAATGTGTCACGCTTTATTGCAGGTGCGTGAATATGCTAAGGAAACGACGTTTGACAGCTGAGGAGAAAGCGCAAATTGTCCAAGGTCTTGCAAATGGTGTCCCTGTTGTGGATACAGGGAGAAAACTGGGAGACGCAAGAACATGAAAGTCGTATGTGAAGAACCCCATCACCAGGATAGGAATGACAAAGGGAGAAGAAGAATCATATACTAGAAGAACATGCGGAAAATGCGCAGGCAGCAAAGAGTCACCATGAAGTGATCAGTTCTGCAAGATTTCATGATGGTGGTCTTAGGCCTGTATCGAAAATCACCGGTGCGGGTTCCCAAAGAGGAGGCAAAGAATGTGAATGCCATCGCCAAACTCATTCTGAATCTATCCCACAATGAAAAGCTCATCGCCTAGGCTTAAAAATGTCCTTTTTATGGATGAGTCCTGAGCTACTTTGGATGATCCCGACAGATAAGCCAGACACTTCATGGAACCTTCCGTTCAAGTAGCTTCCGGCGTCGACAGTATGAGCGTTGGGCGATGATTTAGACAAGGATCCGTGGGAACGATCTGGTAGGACCATTTCAAGTGACAGAAGTTGCTATGATCACAAGAAAAACCTACATCCTGTTTCTGGATGAACACTTGCCACCATTACTGCATCACCTGCCACTTTCACGCAGACGTCAACTGATATTATACATGATAATGCTGTACTTCGCATTCAGCAAGGCTATCACATCATTCTTGAATACTCTGACCATCACAGGAGAGTATTTCATGTCTTGGCCTCCTACTTCACCCGACCTAAGCCCCATTGAGCAGCTCTGGTCCGTCTTGAAACTAAGGGTTAATAAGGGAGGTACCCAGTAGACATCAAAGGAGACTCTATGGAGAAGATATAAATTATCCTGGATCCTTGGCAGCTGCTTAAATTAGTCAATTATGACCTCTGCCACAGAGGTTATGTATTCCTCGAGCTTGGCTGTTTGTCTCTCTATCTGTCTGTCTCTTTACCTGTAACTAAAATGGCTCAACAAGTTATAGACGGATTTTCACAAAATTTACAGAGATTTAGGTATGTTACGAAGAATAGATTATTGGTGAAGATCCGTTCATCCCTCTGTCTGCTTGTTTGTCTGCCACGAAGAGTAAATGGAAAATTTTTGTGACGACCTGTCACTTCATTTGATTGTTTGTCTCTGTGTTTGATATTATGCTTGTGAGCAAAATAACGCAAAAAGTGATGAGCGGATCTTCAATAATTTTACATGAATTGTTAATAATGTTGAAAGACATAAGTGATAGAATTTTGGTGATGATTGGTTGGTCTGTTAGTGCGTTTGATTAATGTTTGTCAGAATTAATGGTTAATAGTAGCATAGCTTGAAAAGTTATTAACGGATCTTCAAAAAATGCAGAAGTTGTTATAACTGTCAGAAGACATAAATGATTAGATTTTTGTCTTCGTGCAAAGGAAATCACAATTTCAAAACCAAATTCAATTTTTCATTACCGTTACCTTGCTTGGCGGAGGTATGCGCAGTCTGAGAGCTCTAATCTATTTGATGTAATATCCAAGCATGAACATTCAGTGACAAAATATTAACCAGAGAAGTAACCTGAGAGCTCATACCGCCGCCAAGGAACGCAATGTTAATAAAAATTTGAAACTGGTTCTGCTACCATCATTTCTTTTTTATCATCAACAAAATTTCGCGATTTGTGCCTCCTAACATTCTTAATAATTCTTGCAATGTTCTTAAAGTTCCGTCCATTACTTTTTCAGCTATGGTCTGACTGACATTAAGACAAATACAGTATATAGTCAAACCCAAAAGCGAGCGAACAGATCATCACAAAAATTTGTTCACTGACTCGTCGTAACTATCCTAACTTACCCAGAAAATTTTATTGAAATCCGTTTATAACTTTTTGAATTGTGTTGCCAAGAAAAAAATAGGTAAACAAACAAACTAGCAGTTGAACAAATCTTCACCAAAAGTTAATCATCTATTCCTAACCAACAATCCTTGTAAATTTAATGAAGATTAGACCAGAACTTTTTGAGACATCTTAATAACAGACACATAAACTGAAAACCCAACACACACTGACAAAAAAAAAAATAACCTCCATGCCAGAGATTGTTTCAGTGAAGTCACTTGAGTGTTAGTACACTTTACTATGTATATCGCATGTACCTAATGTTATCTTTTATGTTTCTTCAAATACATTACGTTCTGTTATAAAGAATATATAGTGTTTTATTGGCCTACAAATATCATTTTCAACATTGCAATAGAGCGTGACACCTTACAAACGAAGCACAACACATTAATTAATATATCTTTGTATATAGTGCAGCAATCATCTTGAAAATTTATGTATATTACCCTCAGTAGGTACCTACTATGCACTGAAGCTCATCTACTTTAATGCTGTTTCTTATTCTGAAAATGTTTTGAAAACACCAACTTGTAATGAAGGATGGCACTCAATATGTATACAAAGGTCGGCCACCCTGCCAACTTGGAAGACGTAAGTCATCTTACTGGGATCTTATACAGCATAAATAACCACATTGCATGCTTCGATAACGAACAAGCATCTTACCAAGGGAGCCTCGTGCAGAACGACGCGTAGCTACTATAGACACAACAGCTTGCATCCGTCCATCTAATGAGAAGTACTATACATCGTGCTCCTAGCAACGGCAGCAGTCTGCATGCCTCTTGGACGTTCCGGTTTAGTTAAGCGTTCCAGTCCCTCACTCTACCAAACATAAGTTTATGCCTTTCAGGTCGGCTTGATACTAGAGCCCTTCATGCGGTACACCCAAGTGCTTCTTTGGTTCCAGGTGAACACAAGAAAATTACGCAGCTTGTTGAGTTCCAGTTAACCGCCGAACTGACAGAAGAGTTATCCCAAACATCACAAGTGACACTTGATTAGACCCGACTGTTATGATGGCTAACAATTTAGTAAATCTTTTGGCAAACAAACAGTTGTGTTTACAAGAATGCAATTAAGCATTGGAACACTTTGTATTACGTACAGTGACCAAAAGCCTTTAGTGTGAACCTGGCTTTAGTCATGGACTGTGTGTTTTGTACAGTTAAATCCATGGCATTTGGACGAAAAGAATTACGAGCACATACTGGAAAAATTCAGTGGCATCTCGTAGATACCGAAGTGCGGGGTGGTACAGCTCCATACCAGAATATTTACATTTCTTCCGTGAACTAAAGTGTGGCACCGGACATTATACTACCAACTGAACAGAATGATAGGAAAGGACTGCAATTATCCTAATATGGACTTCTGCTGAGCCCCTACTTCTGTGGCCACGAGATGCCGCTGCTTAAGACTGGCAACGCTTAACAAACCCCAGGAAAGACACGTTGCGGAGCTCAGACATGAACCTCTCAACACAACCACGGTCATCTTGCACGAACCGGACATGGCGGTGACAGAGCTGTAGCTCCGTTCGCTGCAATTCCTGCAAATGTGGCCGCGTCACTGCCGGAACTTTTAGCTTTCCTTCTCACTGAAGCGAGATGCTGACACCTCGCACACTGAACCTCAACACATTCGTTGCAATATCTTGACCGAGTCACACAGTTGCAGTGCATTGACGATCGGAGGTACAGCTAAGTCGTTACTTTTTGTTGGGACCAACGAAAGGAATCAGAAATAATAGGTTTTTACTGCAAAGCGGTATGGTTAGATTATTCCAGCAAATGCTTTGGCAATAAGCTACCATGTTCAGCACCATACTAGGATGCTCTGGTTTGGCCTTGTAATACAAATTCTGGGACACCTACGAGCCTTATGTGCAACTATATAGCACCAGCGTTCAGTAGCTGAAATGGAGTAAGCTTAGGCGATGAAAGCGGTACTAGAAAATAAAAAGATCCATGTACTTCCTCAACAGTGATATATTGCGAACTGCCACTGCACTTCTTGTGCGTGCCATATCCCTATGATTCTACGATATGTCAGGGTCATAACCAAGGAAAGATATTTTGGGAGCACATGGAGCAAGGCACAATGGTGTTCAACAACAGAGCTAACTAATCGATGCTACAAAAATCCCAACAAGAAGTAATGCCACAAGTGAAGCGAGTGATACCTGGCGCTGTGACGCGAACATGTGTAGGGAACAAGCGTTACTGTCCCTGAGTATAGTAGACTCTGTCCCGAGAGGTCGTTTATTTCGAGCTCACCTTCTGTAAAGAAGATGAAACAAAAACTTACTAACACAAAACAAAATATATTTGCATGAACAGTATGAGTATCGTACTCGAAAATGAGCTTCACTAATCTTTGCATGAATGCTCCGAGTGAATATTGACATGAACAGAAAAGGTGAAGCTCATGATTGTAACATGTCCCGAGTTCTCGCCGGAACATGATCATGGAACTGACGGGTCTGTATTCCGACTTGCAGTGAGCTTCAACCGCAGGGAATATTGAGCTATTCTGCGCAATAATTTTGTTTGTAGACTGAGAAGTTCGTAGAAGAGGAGCCTCTTGAGCAACTGTTTCAGCACTGGCTAACCGTGAGGGCAGCAGAGTCCCAGATCTAAGAGGAGTGGATTGGATGAGCAAAGATGAGAGGAGCAAGCGAAGCAAGACTGTAAAGGTGCACCATTTTGAGATTGAAAATAAGAAATGAAAAAATGTATAATTTGAACAGCACAATATTTGAACAGCAGAAAACTTGTTAGTGCGTTAAAAAAGAACAACTTCTAAGTTGATTTTTTGTACAATAGTCATATCAATGTTAATTCTATAGAACCACTCGAAATGAAAGGAACATTGAAAAGATTTTAGGAAAATTGCAATGGCAGCATGCACATATTATGGGCTCTCGCAAGAGAGTAATCATTGCAGCCACTTCGGTTTACAAGAAATAATTAACTTAAAAGTAGCTCGTACAGAACGTACGTAATTAGTACATTTATTTATTAAATGTTTTTTTACACAACCGCAACTATGCAAGACATTGGAGCATTGAGGAATAATATTTAAAAAGAGCTTTAAGGCAAAATTTTAGCTGTATAGTTACATCAACAATGATGGCACTGACCGGTACAAAAACTAGTTTTAGGTAATCTAGAAACTTTATTTCAAACTACAATAAACGTCTTCGATCATATCAAAGCCTCGTTACGAGTGTCTTCCTCATGGCTTTGTAGAAATTACGCGGCTATTGTATTTCATTCCAAATTATTTTGGATACTTTCAGCCAACGCAGCAAAGAGTTAAAGAATATAACCGACACTTAAATTAAAAGGCAACTAAGTCAAATATTTTTGTACGGATACCAGAAGAAAAAGAGCGGAATCGCCACAACAACATAGAAGAGGCAGGATACTCACGCTGGGACGTGGAGCGCCGGATGATATTCTCCAAGAAAGTATTCTGGGGAGCCACAAGACCTCGCCGACCTCCTGGCATGATGGCTGTAGACGCCCTCTCTCTGGAGCCCCCGTGCTAGTCAGAGCGTGGGCAGCCAGTGCCTAGGAGAAACTGCCGAATACTATTTGGTCCCCGGCTCCTGGAGCCCCACACCTTTTGCTTGGTTAGGACCCGTAGCGGCGGAAGGGGGGGGGAGGGGTCACTGCCGCACAAAACTGTTCACTTAAGTTGTTCAACTAACAGCACGCTATACACCTATATGTGTTTTACCATGCATTGATCATTTTAATCACTGGCTGCTGCTATTTGTATAAAATTTACGCAAATTCATCAAACAAGTTAAATTTTACTATTTAACGAAATAAGTCGTAAGACACCACATACTATCATACGTCAAGAGATACGGGACAGCGCATAACCACGGAACTCCGTGAAGCTCAAGGTAATCTCTAGCTAAACAGATCTGCCAATTAGTGGTGAACCTGCCCACCTGTGAATGATAACAGAATATTTTTACTGGGACATTCGAAAACATAATTTCTATTTAATCCTTGTCATAACCCTAACTATCTCTGACTAGAATAATAATCAATATTCACACCACTAATTCTGACACTTTAATTGAGTAGCTTGCGTTAACATCACGAGAACATGTACGTATATTAACGCAATACCGATGTGTTCTGCTATGCGCTTGGTAGCACGCGACATGTACTACCTAGTTTAATATATGTACGTACATGCATTGTATGGTCCTGCACCATCCTGGACAGCAGTTTTGCAAACCTTTTCTTGTCTGAGAGAAGCCGTTTAGCTACCGCTCTATGAGTAAAATGGAACTGATACTGTTGTGTTTTAAAGGAGAGTTAAACACAAACAGACCGAGATCGAGATAATATTTCACGAAAGTTTAGAAGTTTGTGCAGGTAGTGTCAAATTAAATGAAATGCTTGTTAAGTAAGAAATTTGTACTAAGTAATGTTAGTGGTACTATAGCCATGAGCTCGTCAAAATAATATTCACCGCAACTGTTATGAAGAAAATAATGAACGGACTCCAAACTTTGCTTTCTATCAATGAATCACTTTTCTGATTCAGTGTAGAGTCTTTGATTGAATAAATATACCTTACGTTATTTCTGCTCATCATGGCTAGTATTTGTACTTTGCGTTACTTTGAATTGACATTACTTAAACTTATCGCTAGCGGACGTTTTATAGCTCGTTATCTGTGCCACCTAAAGGTAAAGGCCGTTAACTACGGTAAATTATCTGCTCTGAGGGAACGCGACAGACGAAGTCTAGAGCGATGACATCTGCAAACTCAGAAGCAAAAGCTACACGCACGGACAGTCTCTCGTTTGAGCTCCTGTGAAGAAACAAGAAGCAGGGGATCCATTTGATCAAGGCGTGGTTTACACGCTCTACTCCGATCACAAACGCTATATAAAGGAACAGTTCACACGTCTGCTTGTGGAGAGATCGCTCAGCCGTTAAGGCTTCCGGATCTCCTTTTTGGGCTTCTTTGTGTCCCTCAAGATAAACTCTGCCGCTCATTTCCGCGTGACAACGAGAAGTCGACTTTGTTCTTCGCTGCTGGCGCCGCAGCGGGAGCTCTAACGTAGCAATTGCATCCCTCTGTGTTGATGCATCGCAACACTTGCCAGCTGCAATACTGTATTTTGTGAGATCGTGTCCTAAAGCCTGATGCTAAGCTGAGTGTTTATATGATACGTGCAGACATGACGGATTTTGTACATCTGCAGCGCAACACCTGCCAGCTGCAATACTTTGCGTCTCTGGACTAATGCACGATAACTGAAGTTTGCTAAGGTGCATAAATGCTTCTCAGACGTTGTACATATCGCTGAAATTCTCTTCCAGTAATTTAACACTACTACTGTTAGCTTCAATACACTCGAGTGGTACGGTCTCTGGCGGGGGATGGGATGAAGATGCAAATTTAAGATTCCAGTTGTGCCCGCTCCATCCAGCGACACTGCTCCACCTGGAAAGAAATATATACGAGCATTACTAAACACATCAAACAATCTGAATGAATGAGGAATAAATTACAGTGGTCGAAAACTCAGCTATAGATTTGTTAGCCTGAAGCTGTTTCACGTACCATCAACAGCTCTGGTGTTAGCGTTTCATGCGGTCATACATGGTCGAGACCTACATAGGACTAGTCCAATGTGAGTTAACCCAATTTTGTCGGGTTGTGAAGCCAGGGGTGACCCCAGTGTCTGTGTATATTGCATACCATACCCCATATGGTCGTCTCGTACACACCGTAATACACCGACACACAGCTAGTGGCAAACCAGCACATACAGCCTCTGAAGAAAATTTCATCATGCCAGCTGTACATTAAGTATGACAGCACTGTACCATCAAGTGCTGCTCTACAAAGTTTTCTTAATAGGAAAATATCTTGAAACTGAAATGAGCTGGATTAAGTGCTGAACGCTTTCATTACTATCATTCTTGAACTCCTATTTAACATTAAACAAAACGCGCAGACCATAAATCTTAGGTAAACGCTTTTTTTCTCTTTCTCTCTCTGTCGCCAATCAAGGGTCGAAATAGCTCTATGTCGCACTGTTCGGTGTGATAGCTGTCTGTGGGACTGGTGGTAGCGCGTAACTTTTATATTCCGGTGGCGGGAGCAGCAATTGCTATTTTTATATGAGAGGAGCGGCAGTAGAAGCGGGGCCGCTTTCGAAACTGTGTCGGCAGCGCTGCCTGCTGCTAGTTCTGTGCTCCAGGGAAAGTCCTGTCTTGCGAGATGTTCGGTGCGCCACTCAATGATAACCTTTGCAAGACGAGGAGTGTTCCAACAATACCTTATTCTGGAAATAAATAAGGAGAACGATGCTACACATAAAAAGATGTGTACTGTATATATCGCAAACGTTTCGGATCATTATAAATCCATCTACAGCGCTGTAAAATAAAGAAAGAAATTCATGCATGAGATTGTAGGAATAGAAGCAGCGAGCATGGCATTCACTCTAACGCTCCAAAAAGCGTGAATATGGAAGAAAAAAATAAAAAGATTGCAACCCCAGCCTAGCTGAGAATTTTCGAAGGGGGGACGGGCCGATTGACAATTGTTGAGCTCTGGTTTCTCCGTACCTATTAAAATGGACCCTAGCACCATATATTGCCTTTAACATCATTTCTACTACCGATAATGGAAAAGTTATTGCACTTAACTGGATGATTTTAAGTTAAACTTGCCTGTCTGCGGAATGCACTATACTCTGTAGCCTTGGCAAGCTTCTCGCACCGTTGCTCACTCCTTCGCAGAGAATGAATATCTCGTACTATAAAGCAGTCACAAATTTTGCAGAGATGCAATTATGTAGTTGAGAAAACGCCAAGTCATGCATTCATGTGTAGTTTCGATGTGTAAACATTATTGTACGAACATGCCGGTAGTGAGGGCAATTAAAGTAGGTAATTTTAGATGGAATATTCAGCGATGGTAACCTAACTTACTGCAAGTTTAGTCGAGCATAATTCAAAACAGTTTAAAACAAGCTCAAGTTTGATGAAATGATCACTGAACAGTTAGAAGGCCCAGCAACTGGCTCACTACTATCACCTCTTGTCATAAATATTTTCTTTTAATGATTTTGAACAGACTCAGCTGACAAACTGCCAGGTAGAATTTAAGCCTCGATTTTATGGTCGTTATTTAAATGACATTTCTTGTCTTAAAACACGGAGAACAAGGATGTATGCTCCGTAATTATTTTGCTGATAGACATCGTAAAATAAAGTTTGCAATTCAAACAGAACAAAATAACAGCATCGTGTTCCCAAATGTGCTTGTTATCCCGCAATGAATATATATTTTTTTTTTTTGGCCGGTGTACCGTAAACCAATATTTTCTGACGTTGACACTAACTTTCTCAGGGCGTGCTATCTCTAACAAGTACAAACCACGATCATTTCTACTCTATGCTTGTTCATCTGACGTAGTTTTCACACGGAAGCAAATAACTTAAAATGCATTTTTTAGCCCGTTAGTACCCATTACAACTAGTCAATGCTTTACCGAGAAAGTTTATACATCGAATGTACAGCCCAAATATGCCGACACAAATCGATGAAAAAGACAAAATTTAGTTTTACTTCAATGTACCATATTTAGGATCACAAAGCAGCAACCCCAAGCGTGAGATGAGGCATCTAGTGAACCAACTTTTCCCTCAAATTTCCCTCAATATTTTACTATAACTCGATTAAACGAGTCGAAACCAGCGTACCTGCGTGAAGTTTCGAACGAGCCAAGCCTCGAAAGCTCAACTCTGGCGCCAAAACGATCAAGCGCTTATATAGTCAGACAGCAACAGTCGCATTCAATGACGAAAGCTTACTTGCAGTAAACGTACAGTTGTTAATATCTTGGCTTTACCTTATTTTCTTAAGCTACATAGATACACATATTGTGGATTATTCCCTTTCTTAAGTAGGTCAGCTAAGTAGGTCTTAAGTAGGTCAGCTAAGGGTACATTCGACTAGAGTGCCGAAATTAAACTTTCGAGGTTTGACTTTTCTGATGCTTCAGTCACAAACTTTGATTTACCACTATTAGCCGTGTTGCCACTATGAGCCGTGTTGCCACTATGAGCCATGTTGCCAATATGAGCCGTGTTGCCACTATGAGCCGTGTTGCCACTATGAGCCGTGTTGCCACTATGAGCCGTGTTGCCACTATGAGCCGTGTTGCCACTATGAGCCGTGTTGCCACTATGAGCCGTGTTGCCACTATG
>LQNS02000137.1:27223157-27243287 GCA_001587735.2 Parhyale hawaiensis | reverse complement strand
ATTCTTTTGTTTTCTCCACCCGCTGGGTTGGTTGCGTGGGGGTTTGTTAACCTCATGGAGTTTCTCCGTTCCTACGTCGCCAGCCTGGTGTGATTTAATAATAATAATAATAATCGTAAATTGGTAAAAGGCTACACCCACATTCGTCATAATATTTCAAAAATCAGCGTACAGAAGTACACAATCTGACCCGAGACGTGAATACGGAATTGCCTTGAGAAACACTGCAGGCAGACCCTTATCGACAGGGAACATTATCCCACTTCACTGTCACTCGTTAGCAATTTATCAAGGTGACCTTCAATGGCAGTCATGGCATATCGCAATTAACTCTTCGATGACCCAATAAAATGATCAATACACCATATTTTGCAACGTGACCAAATGGTCCTTGTGACTTTGAAGAGTTAAATTGAGGATATGTTGCTAAATAGCTTGCAAGAAATCTTCCGTCTTCACGTGCCAACGTTTTCCTCGTCATATCACGGCTTCTTCCAAATTTTGCCTCCTGTCGACGCGTAGTGTACACTGAATTCAGTCTTGCATATCTGTAAAAAAAAACAAGAACTTGCCATCAGCTATCACTCCGAACAGAAACTGGGTTTTTAGAAACTCTCAAATTTCATTTCCTGCTTTCCACTCATAGATTAGTTTCGTTACTGAACATCACGTTCTCTGTTCCAGTTTTTCAGCTGAATGACGAAGCGCAATACCTACAGTACATTATTTCCTAACCCAAGTCTTCTATAATAACCTGCCTAGATATTTCAAGTTTGTTCCATCGGTTCTTGCTTAGTATAAGAAGCTTTACTGAAACTGCACTATTTCGTATGAAAAAAAAAAAAGAGTCATCGCGGAAACTCGCAAGCCACAGCGGGGCACAGCTACACATTGAGAGGGTCGTGAGGTTGCCAAGACGTGCTCGTTTTGGTCTTACAACAGAAAGCTGCAGAGAAGAAGCTATTGGCAAGACCTAAGTCAGGCGTAAGTCAGTTCTACAGGTTATTCAGAACTTTAGTTTCTTCATTCAGCTCAACAATTGGAAGTGAAAGTTTGAGTAGTTTTTTAATGCAATTTTCAAGTTGGCAGATATCCGTATGCTGGGAATGGAGGAGAAAAGAGACAATTACTTCGTGCTCCCTGCAAAATACTCCCAGTTTGCATGAACACAATTTATAAAATCTGTACTTGTTTCCATTGCTCTTTCCTAATTTTTCTATCAATGAGATATCTCTTGCAAATTATGCCAGCAATATGGACTGTTGCAGATTACTAATACTTGAAGTGATTCAATGCATGATTTAAGCTCTAGGGTTTGTTTTCAATACAACTCTTGCTGCAACTTGTTGGCTACCGCTCCTCTAGGTATGGCTCAATGTCACTCGACTGCACACAGTGCCAGATATATCATTGAGCGCCAGCAGCGCGTGGCACTACATCATGATTGATTTGGCTCCGTACCTCTTAATTATCCCGTGCTGGCCCAGCACAGCACATTGACTGTTTCAATGGAGCACATATGTGCAGTGCACACAGCTGCTGCTGCTGCTGCTGCATCGCTATGCCGATATCGGATCCTGAGGCTGCAGATAATTTCTCTCGTATTGGGCAATTTTCTAATAGCCCGAATAGCTACTGTTATAAAATTAAAGCGTGGCCTCATAGAATTCACTGCTTTAATATTAACCCGGGTGGGTAAATGTAACCACAGTCTAACTTATTCTTCTAAAGGAAGTCATGTCAATGTAACTTTTCATTTAGCGTTTGTATAAACTGTTAAGATAACCTTCACAGAATGTCAATCATAAATATTAATTACTGTATACGAAAGCCAAAACTGTTAAGTGCAGAGGCAAATGTCCACCTGCAGAGGTGCGTGCAAGTCTTATTACATGGAGACACCTGGGGGCGCCGGAACAAACAATTAAAGGGAGACGGGCAAAATTATGCCAGAGGGCACTTTTGGTTGGAGTAAGAGGGGCCTTAATTATCGTGGGTTGAAATTCCTTGCTACCTATTTTGGCGCGCCACCAATATGATGCAAAGCATTTATGACTTAAATTTAGATTTTCGTCACATTTTATGACGTAACCTTAAATTTTAATAACTAGATCCAAGAACATAAATCGAGTAGCGGCACTTTGGGTCTGATCCCCTAAATTTACAAGTTCACACTACACCCTCCTAAATGTCTCAGTTCCAGGAGAAACCATAAGAGAAATCTTCAAAAACGTTTCATTACAAAAGTGCGTGAAGTATCAACCGCCAACTAGGTGAAAATGCCCTAAAAAATACCAGAATAATTTCCGCAAGGGTTTAATGAAGAAATGAGCAGGACTAGGCCAAATGTTTAGAGTGATCATATGTATTCCAGCTACAAATTGAGTGCTATAGTGAAAACTGGATGAAACTGAACGTAGACTAACAATATCCCTTTATGAGGAGAGACGGGAAAAGAAGTACACGATATCCATAAGATACGAAAAGCTGTAAGTACCGCTTCGCTTATACATCAAATAACTCCTCCGTGAATACAAGAAAAGGACACTTAGTAAATGAAAATTGATTACTCATCGATGGTGATCGAGAAATGGGCGAAATACTCAGTCGCCATTATTAGAAAGTTTTTAGCAAAAAGGCCAGTAACCCCGAAGTTCTATAATTAGCAGCAAATGGTAGCTACTTGACAAACTTTGAATTTACAAAACCAAGCACTGAACTGGCCGTCGAGTGACTTTGTTAGCTAATAGATATGCATGAGATTAGTTCTCGTTAAATTACGCTCTTAAGCCTCTGGAGTCTACTGTATATAGACTGTATCTCCTGTAGTAGCTAGCTATGTAAGAATTAACCTGCTACATGTGCTTAGATGTTTTGTGAATGATTTTATGAGGCATCTCATGAAACACTTACCGACAATCCCTCAGCAAGCCAGCTAGAAAGCACTACCAGGTCTCACCATAATAGAATAGACAGTATTGTAGACATGAACAGTATTCAGAAGGTTCAATGATCGAGAGGCCAGCGTAACTGGCAGATTCACAACACCTATGCACCTATTGTTGGCATTCTCGGACTTCTAGATCATTTCCTTCTTTGGAAATACTGATTAAATAGAATTTTCTTCAAGAAAAAGGGTACGTGTGGCCCCTCTTGCCCCCACTGACAGGGGGGCGGGACAATTGCATTCCTGCCCACCCCCATGTTCCAGCGTCCCTGGAGGCGTCAATGAGGCTTCTTCTCGCGCCTTCCAAAATGTGGAATCTTGTTTCGACATTGCTGTACGAACAGAAAGGATGACTGCCTGCTTAGGTAGCAACTCTCATACGATTTATACTAATATCAAATCAGGCATGGAATTACTTGAAGCTTGTGACTGTGGTATTTTGAGAATACTTCGGTTTGTTAGCAATGAAATCTGTGGCACTTCCATGCCTTGTGGCGTGCTAGGCTCCAGAAATTCCAAGAGACTCCGGACTTCTCTGAGTTGCTTCATAACTGAATGTATTAAATATTGCAGTAAGACGATAAAAAAGTTCCAAAATCACTCGGAGGGCGGTATGCTTTCACGTCAATGTAGTAATAAGATGCCGCACACTGATAAAGGCAAAAGTGTCATAGTTATAGCTGAAAGAAAATATGTGGCTCAGTTGGAAGAACATAACTGTTTCTACGTAATTAGAGCACCGCATACTATATACTGTAGATAGAATAGCGGTTCGTAGAAATTTGAAACTCAAGTATAGCGGCGCCTCCCAAAAGGCAGGCTTGCAATACACGGAACTCAAGAGTAGCAGCGCTATGAGAGAGCAAAAGGCAGGCTTGCAATACACGGAACTCAAGAGTAGCAGCGCTATGAGAGAGCAAAAGGCAGGCTTGCCATACACTGAAGTCAAGAGTAGCAGCGCTATGAGAGAGCAAAAGGCAGGCTTGCAGTACAAGGAACTCAAGAGTAGCAGCGTTATGAGAGAGCAAAAGGCAGGCTTGCAGTACAAGGAACTCAAGAGTAGCAGCGCTATGAGAAAGCAAAAGGCAGGCTTGCAGTACACGGAACTCAAGAGTAGCAGCGCTATGAGAGAGCAAAAGGCAGGCTTGCAGTACACGGAACTCAAGAGTAGCTGCGCTATGAGAGAGCAAAAGGCAGGCTTGTAGTACACGGAACTCAAGAGTAGCAGCGCTATAAGGGAGCAAAAGGCAGACTTGCAGTACTCGAAGTACTGAACCGCTCCACTACACCGAAGATTTAACTTATGACCCCTTACCGCTTTACATGGCAGCTCACGGTCAGCACGTAATTATCACTATAAAAGATGTCTTAGCTATTTAGTCTCATTCGCACCTCGAATTATCCAGGGAGAAGTTTGCACTCTTTCGCTTTTCTCTTAGCGTCGGCCGCGCAGCTGCACCGTGATACGCTTGAGTCCCTGCATCGGAACCCCATGAGTTCCTATACAGCATCTTATTTAACTCGATGAAATCAGTAGACTGTAAAGTTCCCTTTTGGATAGTTATTGGTGAGAGTGGGACTACGAATCATGTCGATGTATCATAGAGTTGTTGGTCCCATTAAATCCTGGACTTGGCCTGGCAGGGAGCTCATGCGTTTATCCTGGGTTGAGTTGCAGTAAATATTAGTGATCAAGTCAGACCTTGAACAGCGGACCTCCAATTTACCGTGTCGACCCTTTAATACGATGGAGAGCAGGCACTGAAGGTGCTCGCTTTGCCTGTGTGTCGGTCGGCTTTGTTTGGCGTTGTAATGGCGTGGAATACTTCTAATGCGAAAAAACTAGGTGCCAAGGAATCGTCTAGCACCTACATGCGCTTGACCATTTAATGTTGGGGTGCTCGTATTTAAGTACCCAAGTGTGATTTTAGTGACATTTTAGATCGATGTAAGTTCAATGCATTTTAAATACACTGCAACACCAACACAAACACTGTAGGGCAAAAGCTTGTACTCAGTATCGGCAACGTCCAACATGCACAGACCCCTGTAGTCATGGACCGGAGGACAAAGCAATAAGCTCGTATTTAGAATTAATATATCATCACAGTTGCAGCTTCTGCTGCTCTCTCAGAGCTCGCGTGAGGCGCGCCCACTGCAACAATAATTGCGACTGACAAAAATTGACGACAGCCAACTGCACGATCGCCGAACTGCGATTAATCTATTAGCGGGAGAAAATTAGCGACACGCGCGGGGTTAACAAGTTGGCGCAGATGCAGCAGGGTCAGAGCTGACTAGCAAAGCGAACATGTTAATTTTAGTCGCGCAGTTAGCAGTTTTCCTCTTCGTCCGTTGGAAACTCCAGTACCCAAATCAAAACTGATGAAACTCAGGGAAATTCCGGACCTTGTCCGTGTCAATAAAAACTGCAGAGTGAAACTGAAATTAAATCGAATTCTAAATGAAACTATAGCTTGAACTTCAAATCCAATATTATTACGATAGTGCAGAACATTTCTCCTCTACTATCAGTTCAACACGTGGCATTCTAGGTGTGATTATTGTTGTGTTTAGTGTAAATTTATGTATTAATGATGGACTTAATGCTTAGGCTAGGCTAGCCTTATTAATAGTGTTTCAAATATTCATTTTGAATCCAAATTGGAAACGAACATAAAGCCGTTCACGAATACGTAGTCTCAGAACTATGAAAAACAGTTCAAAAACACCAATATTGAGTATTAAATACTGTGGCTACCTACAGATTGTGCATGAAAATGATTGCAACTCTTTCACTTTGCAACATCAGCAGTGTGTGTTTTTTTTTTTTGGAATCCTTACATTTGCTCTCCCGTGACTGCATTTAAATCGAAAACTTTTTCGGAAACACAAATGCAGATTTTGCGGCAGAGCAAAAAGCAGGATTCAGTTTAATTAATAGCTTTTGCTTCAAAAGGCTTCCTCGAGGCAAAAGTTCTGCATCGCTGAGTCTTCTCGACTATTTCAATGCTAGTGAACCAGCGCCGTTAAAGAAATTGTTTCTTTATTGAACTAAAATTCTCTATCTCTTGGAAGAGTAAGTAAACTGTACAGTCTACGTGGCAAACTTTTCTTGTTAAGTTCTATTATACTTTCATGAGGCAGCGCAGCTGTAGGATATCTGCCACAGCGATTGCAGCTCAGTGCAAATCTTGCCGCTGAATGCAATGTAAAGGAGCGTTCGGTTGGGCTGCGAAATCAAACCTTAAATTGCGACCTAACTTGTCCGAATCTTTAAACAGGTGCCCTGGCTTTGACTTATTGTCATCCGCGAACGAAGTGAGAGAGGTTATAAAGTTTTCGATGAAGATTTAAGTATATACATATATCTATATTTGTATATTTGTCAGCCCACTCAAAGAGAGGTAGAAGGAGTTGAGCAATGTTCATAATTTATGTAGGGAGTCAGGTGCATCGATTTAGATATGAACAATGCCACAAAACTAGAATTAGCTGGCCATCAAAAACGACGTTGATGATTTTGTTCTCTGTCCCCCCCAAGAACAGGGAGAAGGACTTGAATCATAATAATAAATTTCATTTTTCTAGGTAGTCGGATGGGTTGACTGAGTTGTGAACAATGCCAAAACTTAGGGTATGCTGATTATAAAAAAGGACGGCGTTGAATTTGCCCACTACCGAGGGTGATGGTCTTACGCCACGAGGAGTTCCAGTTGATTCGCGTCAGTCGTTGACTCTTTCAGTCAGTTACATGTGAGACTTCCATGAGCTTAGTCTTACTCCGTAAAATGTAGTTTTCTGTCAGTTCAACAATAACTGAGCTGCTTCCTGTCCCTGCAGCACTATTCAAAGGTAATGAAGCAGGAGTTCCTGTCTGTATTTCCTGTAAGTCAAGCGGGCTTGTCTTAGATCAACTTTCAAGACCCAAACGAAGGTGCTCTTAAACTCAAAAAGAATTATAATTTTGAATTAATGAGTTAAAATTCGCTAATCGACCTTGAACGCGTCTCCCTTGTAGACGACGAGCAACTCTTCACGCGAAATTATGTTGATTTTCGGTAACGCCCGGCAATATACACGCTCTGTAGGTAAAATCTGCTTCGTTAACCACAGGAAAAACTATTTGTCAGATGAGAATCTGATATTCAGTAGCAACTCGCAACTGTGATTATAACGACTAAAACGATCCACTTCCGGCCATGGCTTGTCGCCGAAATTAACCCTTATTTACGTGCTACGCATCACTGATTTATCGGCACGCAACAGTCAAAAATTGATGCCGTTTTTAAATCGTCACGCGACACTAAAGGCAGTACTGGCAGAAAAAGTTGCCATGGTACCAAGGCCGCACCAAGTGGTGCACGACTGCAGTCAGACGGCCGAGGTAATGCATGCTTGCGGTGCCTTGCAAAATAGTTCAAAAATCGGACATGTCGGCTCTAAATAGAACATTCTTTTCAAACTTTAAAAGGGCTTCATTGCGGCTTGTGCGGCACTGGTGTAATTCAGTAAAGGGCCTGTTAATAGAGATGTTTACAAATTTTTAGGAGAAGGGTTCATGAAAACCATACCGGTGTTACCTTCTACACGTGCATAGAAGATGGCTAAGGCATAACATACATATAGTAAAACAGTAAAGTATGATGCGTTTGTATAGTGAAACGACTGTCATATTATGCATTGAAAACAGCGTAGTATTACGCGTCTGCCTGAATGTACTACTCTTAAGTACGTTGTACTTCGTACGTTTGACGCTATTTTTACTCAGTCAAATATTGTCGACCTGCTGTCAAGTAGGCAGGATATATCCACGACGGCCTTGTAGGTACACAATGTCGCCAAGTCGCGGCTTTGCAGGTACACGACGCTGTTGCGTGGCTCTGCAGGTACACGCTGTTTCGCGGCTCTGCGGGTACACGCTGTTGCGCGGCTCTGCAGGTACACGCTGTTGCGCGTCTCTACAGGTACACGCTACCGCTAAGTACGCGGCTCGGCAGGTACACGAGGCAGCAGCAGCAGGCAAGGATCAGCAGCAATGCTCGGCAGTTTTGCGAGAGCGCCACAACTCCGCGGCCGATAACGGTCAATACGCAGCCGATAACGATGCAAAACGAGAAGAAATGGCTATTTTTATATCCTGCCTGCAAAGCGCAGTGCCGAGTGAGCTCCTGCACCTCAGTGGCTGGGGATAGGAGAAGAAGCAGATCATCGTCACCATCTCTCATCCGTCTCAGAGACGCGGTACCAGTCAAGTGCGTTGTCGTTGTCGGTGAGTCTTGAAGCTGGTAGTTCTTGGTGGCCTGCTTATGAACTGTACTGAATTGCAAAAACGCACAAATCAAGGATTCTTTCTTAAGCAGCGGCAAAATTGCTCTGCAGAATATTCAGCAGTATTGTCAATGGCGCTTTTTCGGTGGCTCCGCCGACTAACATTTTTGAAGGACAGCTGTGTGTTGCAAACCTCTAGGTGTCCGAAGTGTTCCTTGGCACAATATTAACGATCGAGAAGGAATTAACGAATTACAATGAAGTAAAATGAGAATGACAAATGAGATACGCCATAGAGATGGATATGCGGGTGGAATGCTTCCCAAAACAACAGCAGCTACATTACCACAGAAGCTAACGTTGCTTATTGGATGGCAGCTGCACGTCTCTCTTGGACATTAATAGCACCAATTATTCAATATGTTGGCTCCGTTATCAACTGTTTATTCATGCAAGCGACGCGAGAGCAGAGTAACTCCAAAACGTACCACCCTAATTGCTAATTATTGCAAGATAGCCTCGAAATACTGCCTGTTGTCGTACATCATAACCAATCGTTCGCTAACACGGGATCAGATCACAGCTGGCCATGCGCGGTCAATTGCGCCCAGCTACAGGACTAACCAAGGGCCGAGGTTTGAGGCCTAAGCATTTTTTGCTGTTGGAACTGGATGGCAGGCCGCCAGTAGTGCCACCGAATGCCCACCTCCGATTGAAAATCGAGACAGACAAAATATTTTGTAAGTTTACTAAGTCAGAATTCAATGCGGCATGCAATATTTAAAAAGTATCCTGATCTATATAGATTATTATTTTTCTAACAATAAGCTCGTTCAAAAAATGTGATATGAAACTGAAACAAGAAAAATTTTCAGCTAGCAAGCTCATTTGATCACATAGCGGAACTTTGAACAAATTACCCAAAATTCTTTATCAAACACACGACTAGCTAAGCCAAGTTTCAACACACAAACATCACATATACACGTTGATCTTCAGTTCAACAATGCCCTAATTGGCCTTGAAATGTAGCGTACGTGCGTTAGCTGTAAACTAAATAAGACGACAAGCAATTAACAAGCCGCAGTGTGTGTGAACGTCGCTCCGACGGTGAGTGCTGCATCGCATAGGCACAACTTTGAACATAACAGAAATTGAATTAAAACCGCAGCAGGCCGCAGAAGCCCCTCTGGTGGCAGTAGCATTAGGACGCACGTTCGTTCTTGTAAAAGAGCTCAGGGAAGATTCTTGAGATTGAAGCAAACTCAAGTTAGTTCTGCAAGTTGATGTAAATTTAACTTAAATATTTCTTTATATTCAAATTTGAACAAACTCGACTTGTTCATTTTGGGTGACATAATTTCAACAAGTTTGTTTATATATACTTATAGAAACTTGGCTAGCATCTTGCAGTTAGAACAATTTTATCTTGTTTACATACTTTACAAGTACGAGCAAAATCAAAGTTTTTGTTGGCGGGTTCGTCGAATGAATTGTTGTAATAAATGTTATCGATTGCACTTAAAGATAAAGTCAAATAAACTGCACCCTTACTGGATGATCTAAATGCACTGGTTCATGTTGCAGATACAAGCCAACTGGCGCCAGAGGAGTGTGCGGCTGCGGTCCACCACATATCGTCAAAAGCTATGGTGCCAACGACGGAAGGCTCTCATGCAACGATCTGCACCCCCGACCCTCCCCATCTCTCGCTACAGTCGGTATTCCCAGTGCAGCTGCAAATATCGAATCGTGCATAAGGGCGTCAAACGCCACAAGATTTCGCCTGCCCGGCTGGTGCGCGTGCCCTCAAGTGCCGTTGATAGTACCGCTAGCCTGCCGCTAGGCGGGTAAAGACGACACGCACGACCGAGTCTGTGTCGGCAACACTCGTCTTACGATATATTAGCCTGAAGGTTGCAAATTTAACTAGATTCATTAAACAGTATGCACACAAGAGACGACGGCTGACGCTGGTGCTCGAGCGCAAGCTGCAAGCTCTCGCTGCGTTGAGCAAGCATATCCTCAGGTCTGCGGCTGAGTCGAAGATAGGCATGCGAGTGTCTACTTGAGACCGGTAAGGCGAAAACCAACGGCATTTTTCCCGTATTATCGCTTCAGTGGATTGTTGCTCTGCAAGTTCTTCCTGTCTCGCAGTTGTGTGTAAAATTGAACTAAGATAATTTATATCGTCGCTAAAATTTACATTGATCATGGCGTGTGAAATTTGATCACATATGTGCTATTGACAACCCCTTAACTAGTCATGTATGCACATGTGTTGTATTTGTGGCTTATGTGAATTCACTACATAGTCGTTGACACAAGTTTGCTCAAAATAGTTACCAAAAAATGTGTCTTGTACACCGAGCGAACGGCTCGATCTCACAAGAATTGCTATTGATTGACCTCCTAGTTCAAGTAAACAACTTTATTAAGTAGACGAATGACAAAATTGCGAAGCTGGCGCCTGTAAGACCGAACTTCCTATGCTTTGCCAGCCTTAGATTTAGTACTAGCACGCGTGAACACTCGCAGCAGACTACAAGGCACTAAATACCCGTATTGATGCCCATATGCAATCAACAATTTGGATTTTTAGCTCATTTCTGTTAATTTATCTCCTAGTCTAGATAAGGTACAATACAATCTCATTTTATTACTCTTACTTTTGGTGCAACTTTTGACTTCCGCGAGCCTTCCAGAGCTCGCACGAGGCTTCGCGCCAAACCGTGAGTGGTGCAAACAGCGCCTGCCAGACAAATGATCAGGCAGGGAAGTGCTGGACTTTTGGGAAGTCTGCCTCGGCTGTGAGATTATTTACGACAAACCAGGATCGATGGTCAAAATTAATGAAAACAACTCAATTCGGCGGAAAAACTAGCAAACTTCGGCTGCATTTTCGGCTTGTGGGCGCTGTACCACACTTCTCTTCTCAGGGACTGCGAAGTAGCCAAATAAAGGTAAAAATGAAAGGGATTTATTCCTATTTTGCTGATGCTGCACATTATTCTGCCTTGTAATGTATAATTCAGTCTTGTAGTAATATTTTACAGTGAAACATGCACCATAATGGGCATGAAAGATTTATTATATGTACATCAGTACGCAAATAAAAACTGATAGATAGAGACAGCGTGAAAGAGAGCGAGTTACGTTATTATGAGATCGCAGTGTTGCGCCGGGAAGCCGTCCAGTAAATAAAATGGCGGCCAGGCGTAGGAATAGCATTGTTGTCGCAAATACCGTTTGTGGAACACACTGCGATTCCTGTGAGGTTCGGAGTCAACCTCAAAAACTTTAACTAGCTGTGGTCGGTTCTTTGCAATGTATTATGGTCTCAAAATAACACAAAACGCAGCGTTTCCTTGATTAAAATTTACCACTTGAACGTTTCAACTAAAGATCGGTGAGCCATTTTCAAGAATATTACTTTGAATGACTTTACGTTGGAATTGAGAGCTGCTTGCAGCTGACTCTTAAATACTAAATAAGTCTGGGACGGGCATCGTCGATAATAGCTCCATAACCGGCTGAAAAAAGTTTTCGTTACATTCTCCGCGCGAGTATTTTTGACAAAATTTTTCTATGACGAGCGTTAGCGAAGATAACACATATGGAATTAAAAACAATGTAATAAACACCGCCGTGTGTTTATTTGTTTGTATATTTATACTAGAGTGTCCGCGCTGTCAAAAATAACAGTGAGGAAATTGCGAAGAACCGTCTTCATATTACAGAGGTACTATTAACATGCTTCTGTAGGACACGCTAGAACGGCCAATTCAAATTGTCATAAGGGACAAGTGCTCTCCTATACTACATTTAGATGACATGCGATGCAAAATAAACTGATATTAGCAAGTAGCAAATTTCCCGCCTCTTATTCTTCCTACCGCATGATACACCTTCAGTACATCGAAATTTGTCGAAGCGAAGCCTGCTCCGTCTATAAATATAAGGAAGAAAGTAACGAGAAAAGCAATTGTTGCATCTACTGCCCCGTGAAAAATCATCGTTTCTCTTGTGCTTCGTAAACCATCTACTCAATTTAGGTCGTGAACTGAGAACAAATGCAGTTTCTATGTATGGAGAAACTAATATAAATCAACAGATCCATGAGAGCGCTAAGTTAAGCTGTACATGTCTTCATTGTTTGGATTTCAACGTTGGTGAGCAAGAAGTGCATTCAGCTATAAAGAGCAGGATTCCCACTTTGGCCATCTTATGCAACCTTGTCAAATTTTCTTTTAGCCATCTCAATCAAATTTCAAGATAATTACAAAATTTGGAAACTGGCATATTTTCCACCTTCTATTTTGTTCTGAGCGTAAAACGAAACATACAAATACATAAATTTGTGAACGTATAAACACACGCCAGTGTTTATTAGATTGTTTTGATGTTTATATATTACATGTTTATATATTTTTATATTTATATTTGTATCTTTCTTGTCTCATTCTACGAAAGATGTTGGTGGAAAATAGGCAACGTTGCAAATTTTTAAATTAAATAATTTAAATTATGTTGCGTTTTGATGGAGAATGATACGCAAAATTAGATCAGAATGAAGAAAATGGAAGCGTACAGCTCCTTATCCTTACACCAGAATGCGGTTCTTCCTGCGCCAAAGTTGAAATCCGCTTCCATCGAGTTTTATTATAATTAAAACTTTCTCCATGCAATAAAGCTATGTAATTTCCTCACAGTTCACAACTTGCAAATTGAGTGAATGATCAACGGAGCACAAAAAGGGCGCTTTTTCAAGATGCACCAGACACAGAATTATATTTTCAACTTGCAGTTTTCCTTTGACGAAGGAGCTTTCGCTTCGACGCAAAATTTTCGAAGGTGCATCATTATACTGTGTATAGTGTACACAGCGGGAAATTTAATTACATTCAGTGATGCTGCACTACACGCTAATATAATCTCTTCGCACTTCATCAAACAGAAGAAATGAGTGTGCTGCTCAGATAGATTGAAATAGAGAGCACTCAGCTCTTATGATAATTTGAGTTGACTCTTGTAGCGCATCTAAGGAAGCCAATTAGTAATGAAAGTATGATCAGTTAGAATTAAGTGTCGTCATAAATTCCTTGCTGTCATTTTTGACAGCACGGGTACTCTCGTACTGTACAAAGTAGTACTTGTAATTCTTCATTCCTAATGAAGCTGTTTAGTTAAAAACTGGTTCATACTACCAAAACTGTCCAAATTTTCAAACACATGGAAGCATCTAAAATCAATACTCTTTATATTGGTAACGAGGCTATGTAATTATCTCCGACAAGTAGGTTATGTTTTCGTCGGGTTTCACTGTCTGTCTGTCACCAAGATAACTGAAAAAGTTATGGACGGATTTTGACAAAATTAAAGGGATTGTTAGGTATGTTAGGAGGAACAGATGATTAACTTTTGGTGAAGATCAGTCCATCTGTTTATTTGTTTGTGTGTCTGCCTCAGTTTCCTCAATGCCATAGCTCAAAAGTGATGGACGGATTTTGATTAAATTTACGTGAGTTGTTAGGTATATTACGAAGAGTAAATGCAAATTTTTGGAGTGATCTTTTTGTTCGTTCGTTCGTTAATCACTGTTTCTAATTTTATGCTTATTAGCACAACTCAAAAAAATTATGAATGGCTTTTTATGAAATTTATAGCAGTTGTTATTACTGTTAAAAGACATAAATAATTAAATTTTGGTGCAGATCGGTTTGTTCGTTTGTATGTTTGACTCATGTTTGTCATGTTTGTTAGCAGCATAACTGAAAAAGTTACGAATGGATCTTCACGAAAATTGCAGAAACTATTAATACTATCAAAGGACACAAATGATTAGATTTTGGAGTTGATACAAAGTAAATTATGGTTTTAAAGCCGAATTGAATTTTTCGTTACCGTTGCCTTGCTTGGCCGAGGTATGCGCTCTCAGAGTGCTTTAGTTTGCTAATAGTTAGTTCCAGTAAATCATGGTACGCAACCAATTTTATACACACTTCCGGAATTGTAACTACTTGGCGATGGCAACTTGATGAGGTTGTGCACGGATCTATCCTTCGTTCAACTGCAGCTGCATTAACTTATTCACTCCTTTTAATGGTGATCAAAGGGAACCAATTACATCGAGAACAATAAAGATTTAGAAAATAGGGGCGTATTCACAATATACTCCCGTAAAAACAACTTCACAATATATAATCTGCCTAGGAACTTTGCATGTATTTCGTTTACGTTCGAAGAACGTAAAAGTATTCATAAAGAGAAACAATGATGGATCTTCTAACGCGCAAAATTTTCTTACGGGAACATATTTATTGTGTATGACCAGTACCGTCTGTATGTAGCCATGGAGTAATAATAAGGGGAGGAACAGACATCAGCAGAGCAAAAATCGTGACGTCACAGCCAGGGCGGTGCTCCACCCTGTAACGCGCCAAGAGTAAGCGCACAGCTTTCTACCCATTATGACTGAAACGTAACCATGTATTAAAGGTAAAAATACAACTTAGGTGACAGTGTACTGACATCTGTCTATAATTGCAATTATCATTATTTTTTAGAGGCATTTTCATATTATCCTGATTCTGCTCAACCTATACCTTCTAATTAGAGCTCAATAAAATACTTTGTGGTATTGTATTTAGGCCCATGATTAATAGATAATTTTCATTACATAATGTAGCTAAGCTTGTCGTGCTACTTAAGTAAACAAATGGCATAATAACTTGACCTGAAAGAAATGTAGCAAATATGTTCTTTAAGGCCAGTTCATACGTCCGTCATCTCAACGTGTTAGCAAATCCACTAGTCAAAGTGTGTCACTGTACCCTAGAACTAGCAGAAAAAGGGCACCGATTTCTGATTTTTAGCCCACACAAAAGCTGAAGAGATATCAGTAATTTGCCTGATGACACTTGAGAGGAAGCTAATTTGATGGTAAACATTTTAATAACAGTTTGTGACAAAACCTTCGGAAGAGTGGATGATAAACTTACAAGGGTATATTATCAGTAATTATTACTTCCTAAATTCATCGTTTTGTTAATTTCTTGTTTGTATCTTGTTTTGGGGGACTGTGTTCCACGTTACTTCATAATAATGCCTGTAATAACGTTTAGATTATTCAATTATTGATGCATGTCAGTACAACGTTACCAATGTTGCATTTTTAACGTTAATATATGGTTACATGTCAGCCATACTGGGTAGAAAGCTCTGCTTTTACTTCTAACTTAGAACGCGCGTGGTCCGCAATGACGTCACAGGGCAGAGCGCCGCTCGGCCTGTGACGTCACGTAAAAAGGTAACATTAAATGAAAATGATGAGGTATCAGTGAATGAAGGTAAGAAGGTAACATTGAATGTAGATGATAAGGTAACAGTGAATGGAAGTAAGAAGGTAACATTGAATGAAGGTGATAAGGTAACAGTAAATAAGAGGATAAATTACCATTGAATGGAAAGAATACATTAACAGTGAATACTGAGGGTAACTTAACAACAAATAAAGAGATTAAGTTATACAAAGAGGATAAGTTAACCTTGAATGAAGAGAAGTTAAAAGTGAATGGAAAGTTAACCGCGAATGAAGAAAAGCTGAAAGTGTATAAAGAGAATTTGAAAGTGTTGGGAGACACCACGACACAATAACTCTGTGTCACCATAATCAGCTATACGTACGAAACATAGCAAGTAACTTGCGTATACATGTTAATGTGATGCCATCGAATTTTTCCCTGACTTGCTTACAGTGTGCATACGACATAAAGTCACCGCTAGGATCTTAAAAAACTCGTTTACTCTCACTTCTATCGCGCCCTTCACTTGAATATGGGTACTGGAGCGATATGTAAAGTAATATATGAAGAATATACAGTAATAGAATACCATTCGTGAGAATTAACAATTCTGCAACTACATCCTGATATTGATGACGAGAATAATTTGGCCACGCTGTACCTGTTTCGTACTCAAGTTCCACCACTCATGAATGGCTCAATTCGCGTCGCTACTTGAATGTGCTTCCAAAAATTTTCCAACTTATTTAAGAAGTTGAATTTTCCTGGGTACCGATGGAAACCAACGATAAATTGTCATATATGCGAGCACAATGTCCCCAGTATCTGGATCATTCAGGCTTCTTTAGAGAACAATGAACAAATTTCTTGGAGACACACCCCGTTTGGTGCGTGCTATATGGGTGTAATATTGGTACCATTGTGGAGCCTGTTCGTGGTTAGGCCGGAATGCCATAAAGTGAAATGCTGCTGTCAGTTGCATTATTACATAGCATTTATGATAATGTCCAGCCCGACTGTACGCAGTATTTTGCTAAACAAAGCAGCCATAAATAAAATGAATGTAAAAATAGCCTCTAAAGCCCTCATGACAATCCAACAGAAGGAAAACTTACAAATAAAAACCTTTGGGAACTGATCGGAAGTGAGAGAAACTTGTACGGAAACGTAACTACGGATGGAGAGCCATGGGGTCTTTGATCCAAAATTAGGGGATTGCCTCAAAGGGCAGCGCCGGGGCGAAGGAAAACATTGCAGAGGCTGCAACAGACACTCGCTGAGCTGCTGCTGCTCTCAACCAATTCTTGCACCAGCTGGTGTCTGGGGCGAGAATGGGGGTCTGCAGCGCTCTGTGATCTGGTAGTGATGAGTTTCCCAGACAGAAATGAATTACGTCTTTAAAATATGACACTTCATGAGAAATATTCTGTACAAGTATTAGGTTATTTTTGGCAAGAAAGTCTGCCGAAACGCTCATGGCTTTCCAAAAGAGAATATCGAAAGCTTCCTCCCTGTCACAGCGAGCAATAATTGTTTGGATACGCCAACGGGACTCAAAACTTGTTGCTGCAGTCTTGTTTGTTCGCGGTTATTGAAAAACTACTACATTACAAATACTTTTAATTGTGAAACAGGTACATTAAAACCCCTTTCATGAAGGAAGTACCTAATTTTCAAATATTCTTGAAAATAAACAAAAAATATGTAGAGCATATGAATAAACAAGAAAAATTCGTTATAAAATGTTAAATTGAAACGTGTCAACTACTGTATATAAAACTGAACCCAAGTCAAATTTAGGAAGGCAAGCATAGGAACATCACCACATGTCACCCCCAGCCTACCACAGTTGGCTGACCGACCAGCAGTGCCTCACTCGTGGCTGTGCCTGTGAGATTAGCTTCCAATAATTACTGAACGCACTACCATGCACTGAGGGCAACATTGAATGTATTAATACAATGAAAAGTTATTTATAAAACCAGAAAGACGTGGTTTCATTGATTCTGAGCTAAGTCAGCTGAGTTCTGGTTACATACGTTGACGACGAGGCAAATAGAAGTAGCCGCTCTGTTTCACCGTCACTGAAAGTTACACTGAAAATATGCAACTCTTCCTTGACCAAACTATGAAAGACACGTAGAAACAATCAGAGTTGTTTGAACTATATCAGGCCGATAAAAATCAAGATTTAAATTCTGAAATTAAACTTTGAACTGTTTTAAATATCACTGAATTTAATTAACTTTTAACAATAGTTCTCTTCTTAGATATTCTCGCTAATATAATCACGTTAATTGCTCTAGTAGTATTCTAAAAATTTATACTACAATCTCCCTAATGCTCCCAATATCAACATTTGACTTATATGTAATTAATCTCTGAAACTCAGGAATGCAGCAAAAACATTACGCAAAGGGAAGCAAAAATGTGCTATTAATATGACGGAGAGAACAATTCGGCACTCCTCTGTTCCATGGGTGGCTATACCAGTTTTTAATTACTGATTTATTCTGCCACTTGTGTTCCAAGCAGAATATTAGTACAGTCGATTGTTCTTAATTGGACCTCCGGCTAAGACGACCAGCCGCCTATAGTGATCATTTTTACAGGAGTTAAATCAAACGCTTTGTCTTATATGGAGAGTAGCTTAGTTGATTGCGGTCGGCGTTCTGTTTTACTGGAAATTCATTATCACTATTTTGTACCTAATCAGAATAAAAAAACATTCCAAATTTAATTATTCTTATTTTTTTTAAACTCTTTCGTATACGTAGACTGTCATAAGTTATAGAATTATAGTTTATATTGAGATTTGTTAATTCCAACAATGGTACTATTGCTGTCACTAGGCGACGTTTGCAGCACCTCTATTTCACCTAGGCATGAGACTTGGCAATAAGGAGCGTTTGCGTCTTTATAGGGCCGCAAGCCTACGTAATTATGAACAAGAGAATAAATAACGCCAGCCTCTCGTCTGACGTGTGTTCATTATCCCACATAATTATCAGCACAAACTTATCTACCGCTGTTAACTTCGCCTTAGCCCGAATTATAGCGGTTAAAAACTTCAAGTCCCGAAGTGTAGTCAGATTATGCGGAAACGACAGTATATTATAAAAATGTTTTCGTCGTTCTGACATGTTACCATTGATGAATAAGGTGAGCATCACGAACGGCTCAAGATCTTTTATAGCTGAGAAACTACTTGGTTTATGCCTGCAGAGTTGCCAGTAGTCTAGCCCGCTTTTTTTTTTTTTTTTTTTTTTGACAGAAGCGCAACTTTTCATCAAAGAGCTCATCTTCGTCATCAGTTCTGAATACTGGGGACACGCCAAAGTGTTACATGTTTTTATTAGATAAGTTGGTCCTTTTCACGGAGATATATAAATATATATACGTACAGTAGTACCTCCCTTGTTTATCCCTTAGTTAGTTCGCCGTTGTTGTTGAAACGGAGGCTTAAACTATTCACTAAAACTAGAACGCCTCGTGGCGTAAGACCATCAGCCGTGGTGGAGGTAAATACAACGAAGTCATTTTTGATGGCCAGCTACTCCTAGTTTCTCATTTGGATGTTGTGTCCAACAAGGTTAGGGGACAGCGCCCCGTTTAGAGCTCTTAACAATAACATAGGAAAAAATAGAACGCCTCGTGGTGTAAAACAATCAGCCTCGATAGAGGCAAATTCAGCGACGTCACTTTTGATGGCCAGCTAAGCCCAGTTTTTGGCAGGGTCACAACTAGATCAACCAACCAAACTCCCTGTAAAAATTATGCAGATTGCCCAACTCCCTCTACCTGTTTTTGAGTGGACAGAAAAATGTAGGTATATACTTTTACAAACATATATATGTTTAAATCTTCCATTTAGCACTTCGTTCACGGGTGATAAAAATAAACACTGCCCATATAATAAGAGCGGATAAATATTCTAGGGCATATATTTTGAGCCCTAAAGCTCGCGCTGCTTCTATCGATACACTTTAAGAATTTCCCTTTACCTGTTAGCGAGGGAGACAAAGTGCGGGGTTTGTAAAGCTGCTTATTCCGTCACCCCGGGGCTGCTGCCTGCACCCGCCGGCCCCTCAAGCTGCAGCCCAGGCTCTTGAGACATGCGAGTTATACGGTCCTGCAGGCTGCAGCCCAGGCTCTTGAGACATGCTAGTTATACGGTCCTGCAGGCTGGAGCCCAGGCTTTTGAGACATGCGAGCTATACGGTCCTGCAGGCTGCAGCCCAGGCTCTTGAGACATGCGAGCTATACGGTCCTGCAGGCTGCAGCCCAGGCTCTTGAGACATGCGAGCTATACGGTCCTGCAGGCTGCAGCCCAGGCTCTTGAGACACGCGAGTTATACTGTCCTGCAGGCTGCAGCCGAGGCTCTTGAGACACGCGAGCTATACGGTCCTGCTGGCTGCAGGCCAGGCTCTTGAGACACGCGAGTAATAGGGTCCTGCAGGCTGCAGCCCAGACTCTTGCGACACGCGAGTTATACGGTCCTGCAGGCTGCAGCCCAGGCTCTTGCGACACGCGAGTTATACGGTCCTGCAGGCTGCAGCCCAGACTCCTGAGACACGCGAGTTATACGGTCCTGCAGGCTGCAGCCC
>LQNS02000137.1:27146262-27173634 GCA_001587735.2 Parhyale hawaiensis | reverse complement strand
AAGGATGCCAGCACGATAAAGGATCAATGAAGAACAGAAGAAAACTAAGAAGCAAATAAGAGAAGAGGAGATTCCGCACCGGCCTAGAGGCATTACGCAAACGTATAGGTTATTGCGTGAATTCTTCACGCGCGGGTCCACTAGTGCTATAAATATTTTAGGTAAACCATCAGCGAAATAATCAAAATATCTAACGCGCAGTAAACATGTTTTCTGCCCTTACAGTCGTGGCCAATTCCCCAATCACAAGCTAAATAGATAATTATTATACTTTTACTGTTTGCGTTTATAATAAAAAGTTTTTTTTCAGTGAATTTGATGTTTTAAGGTCAAATTTACTTGGTGCATTAATTGTTCGTTCTGTTCTTCACTTGTAGAGGTGAGCTGCACTTGAGCACTAACTAATCACAAAATTTTGCGTTGAAATCTAAAACTATAGCTCACGGAGAGTAAGGAACATCGAGAGGAGACGTTACTAAGAAGAGGCCTATGCCTATTGTCACAAGAAGAAGCAGCAGCCTGCACCGCTCCGTGTCGCAGAGCCGTTTATTGTTAAATGAAGTCTGTGGTAGAAGGGCAAAGGTGAAGCGCCGGCAGCATCCTGCCCTGCAGCCGCGGTGCAGCTTATCATGTCTGCTCTGCTGCTTCTGCTGCTGCTGCTGCAGAGCTGCACATGCAGCTGTGCGTAAATAGAGTATGAAGTTCAATCAATTTACAGCTATTTCTCTCATCATACACGCAAGGTTTCTCTTTTTAATGTGATATGGCACATATGATGTATGAGTCGTAATGCGAAGCGTACCATAGCGTGCTGTCCACACATTCGTGAACATGCTGGGCAAAATTTTCTTGATCGTTCCACGAGCGCTTTCTGGTGGTATTAATTAGACCACCACTAGGAGCTCCTTTCAACAATACACCCACCTTGTATGTATAAGAATTGTCACGTCGGTTCGTCGGCCAGTGAAGGGCAGTATCCTAGCAGACGTAGCAGTGTAATGAAGTGAAGTGTAGACAGCAACAGTTCAGCCCGTGCCGAGCTTTCTTGTGTTGCAGAATGTGATATTCAACCCAACAGAAGACATCATAAAGAGTCTACATGCGTACTTATACCTTAACAGTAATTTGGCATTCTGATTAGCACTACAGAAATAATTCATTTGTTTGGCGTGAAAGCTTGTTCAGATCTATAGCTTTAATTTGATGTTCAGTTTCTCATAGTGCAATGCATTCCAGAAGGGATTTTTATTAAAGATTAGCTAATTTAGAGTATTACTGCGATCTCAAAACACAAGCCTAATTGCAAAGTAAAAACCCCACATAATTCTGTGGCTTTCGTATTTTCTAAGAGAAATTTTGTTTTAAACTTGGCCAATTTATAGAGAACAATGGACGGTCGCCCAGCTACCGAGGGAGCTCAGATCTTTGCTGGAGGATTTCCCGCTAGATAGAAGAAGGCGGCGATATTAGCGGCCTGCCTCTCAGGGCCAGACAACAAACTCTAGGACTGACCTACTCGTGAGCGAGAGACCTAAGAATACTTGAGTACCTAAACTAACTAAATAGGGACGCGAAAATGCTTCAGGCTACATATACTAGATAAAATACTAAAAACGTTCATACTGCCTAAAGAATTATGGTAAAGGCCGCAGAAATTTATGCATCTGCTTACGATTTAAGTGGCGATGCTTCAACTCAAGTAAAAGGGGCAATATTTAGTGAATAGTTAATTTATGAGAAGTTTACAGAAGTGGTGACGTAACAGATTTATAACTAGCCCGTAGGGGAAACATACAGCCCGCGAGAGATGCCCTCCTCACACGACAGTGGCATGTCAAGCACTGATCATCTACAGACATTGCCCGTGTGGCAAGAAGCAAGGTTTCCTAGCCTCGTGCGGACACACAGACACAGAGCGACACAGTCACCTAGACATTTGCGAGGTTCCTAGCGTCGTGCGGACACACAGACACTGAGCGACACAGTCACCTAGACATTTGCTAGGTTTTCTAGCGTCGTGCGGACACACAGACATAGAGCGACACAGTCACCTAGACATTTGCGAGATTTCCTTGCGTCGTGCGGACACACAGACACAGAGTGATACTGTCACCTAGACATTTTCGCTACGGTACAGCTTAATGAAAAATAAAACTTGAGACCAGTCACTCGATTAGGAGTTTCAGGAGATCATCACATGCACAATTTCATCCTTCTGTCTAAGCCGCACTTTTCAACTGAAGTGTTCTACAAAGTGAGATGCACATGGCTTCAATTGCGTTAAATTTTTTTTGTTTTTTCGTTCAACTCGTAATTAAAAGTTTAGGACGGATCAAGCGGATTAACCGAAAATTTGACAAATATTCAGAACGATTGTGTTTGACAACTTACAGGCTGTTACGTATATCTCTGGCCGTCATTGATGTGAACTCACGAGAACAGTTGCCATATGGTACAACTAGAAGGTAATCAGCGTGGAATCAGTTACTACCAGCAGGTGATGGGCGAGTACCAGTAAGCAATAAATTAATACCAGCTGGTAATGAGTGAGCTCTAATGCGTAATGAGCTAATACCAGCTAGTAATGAATTAATGTCAGTGAGTAATGAGTTAATACCAGCTGTAATGGGTCAGTACTAGTAATCAATGAGTGATTAATGGTAGGTAATGAGTGAGTACAAGTAAGCAAGGCGTTAATGCCGACAGACAATGAGTAAGTACCAACAATCAATGAGTTAATACCAGCAGGTTATGTTCAAGTATCGGTAAGTAATGAGTTAAAGCAAGCAGGTAATGGGAGACTGCCAGTACGCAATGAGTTATTAACAGCAAGTAGTGATTTAATAATAGCTAGTAATGATTTAACAAAAGCAATTAATCAGTTAAAACAAGCAAGTAATTGGCCAGTACCAGCAGGTAATGGGTCAGTATCACAAGGTACTGAATTAATACTTCAGACATTTGCTCCTATGAACTATGCCATAAGCTCAGCATCAGTGCAACACAAAATAAATCATGACCTAAATTCGAGTTGTAATTGACTGCTTTGCAGATATGTTCTGATGAATCAACATTCAAAATTCGCAGGAAAAATAAACATCAACTATTTCTCCGTAAGTACAAAAACTAGGGACCTAACCGCAGCTCCAGATTTAAGTGACATTTAACTGCATACTGTACAGGACGATCTAATCTGGCTACTGATATTAACTTTATTCAGTGCACGGTAATCTAATCTAGCAAATAAACAAAACGACCGACAGACAGACAAACACGACGAAAACATAACCTCCTTGGCGGAGGTAAAAATATGACGTACAGTATGACAAGAACATTTTATAAGTTATCACTATAAACATGAAGGAAATCACTGCTGCCACATCCACCCAGTGTGCTGAACGCGCTTCTGGAAGGCGCGCTGTGAGCTGAGGCTGCGGTGGCCAGCAGCAACAAACTTTTCAGATAATTTCACTGAGAGCCTGTACACACGCTAGCCAAAAGAACGACACTTTCAGCTGATCGTCCGAACGTTCTATTCAGCCATCTTAAGCACAGCTTTGAGTTAACCAAAATAGATGTATAAATGCTAGCAACAATTCGCTCATCAAGTGCTTTTCATTAAGTTTAGCACAGCTTTTCAGTCCAATTATAACTCAAAATTTTTTTACAACTGTGGGCTATTCAAGTGGGTACAGCAGCGCATTCGGACGAGGAAATGAAGAAACACGTTCTTCTGAATAGTGTGTGTACGGGCTCTAAATGAGAGGCAGCGCAGTTCAATAAAATCCCGCAGCATAACTCAAACTGCCACTGAAATGAAAGTGAAAAGTTCAAAAACTTGATAATGTTTTTAGGGCATTTGATTTTTCAGCCGTCTGCGCTTACGTGCACTGTGGACATAGTAGTTACTCGCTGTTTGTCTCTCCCTGAACATGAGCTACGACTTCTCGTGATATCGAAGAGGAAACACCTTTGCACATGTCACGAGATGTGCTGGACACCCACTTACACCTAACAAAAAGTCAACTAGTGAAAAAAATGATTTTCAGTTCTTATCTGGAGCTCCAGTAATTTGGGAGTGTCAAGTTTCGGTCGAGGAAAATGGAAAGAAAACACACTAATATTTCGGCCAATAAATACAGACTTAGAAATGGAAGACCTTTTTCTAAAATTCTCTGTATCTCAGCATGCCTTCTACCGCAGTCCACGACCCCAATCTAAGTATGTGGAACAATAGTTCTCCGTACCCAAATCTGCCCTCGGCCATTGTCATAGTCCAAAATCTCGACCCAGGTATCTGTAACAAGAGTTCTCAGTACCCAAGTCTGCCCTCAGCCACTGCCGCATCCCAAGACCCCGACCCAGGTATCTGGAACAAGAGTTCTCAGTACCCAAGTCTGCCCTCGGCCACTGCCGCAGTCCAAGACCCAGGTATCTGGAACAAGAGTTCTCAGTACCCAAGTCTGCCCTCGGCCACTGCCCAGGTATCTCACTTCTCACCATCTTTGGCCCTCCTGCAGCACCACACCCGCGGCTCATGGCCGCCCATTTAGGTCCGGAAAATATTTTTTGCTGCCTAGCAACGAAAAAAAACAAGTCATGACGATAAGAAAAGGGTCTCGAGAGGCGAGTCAGGAAGAGGGGCTCAGTGTGACCCCGATACTGGAAAAGGCTAAAAGAATAAAAATAAGAAATGATGTGGCTTTCAAAAAATGGCGCAAGTTCGATACAAGAGAAGTCGTTGAAATTAGATGAACATATTTGGGAAGCTAACAGCTGCTTCGACAGAAACCTAAATGTTTAATCAAGTAAAAGGTTACGGCCATCAATCATAGTTCGTACTGCCTTCTCAAATTAAGAAAGTAGTTTAGCTGTAATAAAAGTAATTAATTTTCTGTACTGTTACTATCTGTTGCTTCCTAGTGTGGTTTTCTTTTTTTTATGCACCTCACCCACGTATTTCAGGTAATCAGCGCGTTGCACCTGCTTCGTTAGTGTATTAAAAACACATTACTCTCACTAACACCTCTCAAGTGTTACCAATGTTTGCTAACGATTACCAGGACACATCCCTGAGAAGGTAAGGAGAAGAATGTTTTGCCCTCGCGGCACACGACTCTGCGGCTTGCGATTATCAGTACATTGTGAGAGAAAGACTTTGAGGGGTTCGGGCTACAGAAGCTCATTGGGGTAAACTTTTCTAGCCTTAAAGGAACACAACTAACTCTTTTGATAGGTCAAAGATCCTTCGCTGTCTAAAATGATGTTTCGATGAAGACACGAGCAACTAAAACGTCTCGTGGCGTAAGACCATCACCCGTGGTGGGAGCAAGTTTCATCGCCATCATTTTTCATGGCCAGCTAATCCTAGTATTTTTGGTTGGAATGACTCATATCGACGGCAACCCACCAGACTCCGTTCAAAAAATTATGAACATTGCTCAACTCCTCCTACTACTTATTGGGTGGGCAAATAAATATATATACAAATATATATTATACGCATAAATCTTCAACGAAAACATTATCACCTCTCTCACTTCGTTCGCGAGTGATAAAAACAAAAAACACATCTGATACATTAAGAAATTCACAAATATTCCTGAATGAAGGTAAGAAAACAAGTTTATGAACATTATCACTGTTATGAAGTAAACAACAAAATTGCAATAATGATAAAGGTATTTTCTTTACCTTGTGAGCAATTGTCTGACTTTCTTCGCGTATCAGATATTCTTCTTTTCCTGCTTTTTACCAATCATTATATTTCTCTCTTATTTTTCATATTTACTCATTCCTTCAATAAAGAAGAGGTGCTATGTAAAACTATGTAAGAGATGAACGGCTGCATGTACCAGTGCTCACTGGCCGTGCTTTCCTAAAGCACAAACAATTGATACTTCAAATTATTATCCCTGAACTGATACAAAAAATTAATCCCTGAACTGATACAAAAAATTAATCCCTGAACAGATACAAAAAATTAATCAAATTATATACAATCAAAGATAGATATCGATATATAGTAGCATGTTTCGCAATGGCCACAGGTATTTGTGCATGGGGATATGGATTGACGGTAAATACTTGCAATTCAGCGTTACAGAAACCATCCGTTAATAGGAAAATTTTGCAATGGAAAATAAAAATATTGGCCATTTGAATGCGGCCGTATGAGTTTGAAACCGATGCTTGCAAGCTCGATATGCTAAAATTCCTAAAACCTATAAAACCAATCACAAACAGTAAAAACAGCAGCAGCATAGACGATTTTAAAAGCTTGTAAGTATTTTCATTGCATATGTTTTTAATAATCAACATGGGAAAAGCTCTTTCAACGTCAACTGTATATGGACCAGTTGTATTTAATTACGACGCTTCAATTAAAGCTTATTGCAAAGGCTTTGTTTGGTGCTGATAACGTTAATATTAAATAAAAACTTAAAGTAGCATTTACATGTTCCACTTAAAATCCAACAGAAGTAAAAACACTCTGAGTCCCTTCCTGTAGAGGAAAAAATTCATGCTGCCAGCCCTACATGCACCCAGAAGTACAAAGGAATTCATCCCTGAGTGTGTCAAAGACCTACTGACGCCATCGTCAGGGGACCGTTGCTGCTTATAAGAACTCTCACGAACTTTACAACATGGAGAGTGGATCTAAAGAAGGCAACACTGTTTCAATTGCCTTTGGAATAGGCAGCGGTGATTATATACGTAGTGGTAAATCGTATGTCACACAACAGGAATGTTTGCCCATTAAACATAAGGTCGTCCATCTCCACAGTTGCGAGAATCTGAACATTTTGTAGAGTCATGCACAATACAGAACATTTATCTCTAATGTACTGGCGTATGGAAAGCTGGAACGGTTTGTGGCCGTACAGGCTTTGTCTTTTTCACTTGTCAGTATAAGGAAAGATATCTAAAAACTCTGTTTGGTTTTGTCAAAATTATCAGATTTAATGTCCAATCAAGCGTTTTAAATATTTTCTATAGAAGTTTGAAATACAGATATAATGTTATAATCGTATTTGCACTGGTGAAAAGTGAAAAAAAAACTATATTTAACTACTTTGTGCAACATCATGTTATGTAGGAGTAGAGGACATATTACGGTATATCTAAGGTGAACATACATAGTTGCATAAACGGTTACTCGCACTGCAATGAAACACTTATAATTTTTAGGCAATAATATTACGGCTGATAATGCATAAATTTCACAAGCCGTATTGCTGTGTGAACTCACGTCCATTATTCTCCTTTAATGTGTACGTTCTCCTAAACTAGATTGGACCATTGAGCACTTGTTGTATTCTTACTGCAATGGATGTACCTGAGAAAATGTCTGTTCTGTTGAAACAGTACTGGCGACATAGATATATAGTTAAAAAGTGTTTCAGACCCAGCGGCTTAATGTCTGGAGTCATTCAATATGAAACTTTCAAAAAAACATGTTGTCACTAGCTATACTGGCTGAATCTAAACAGTGTACTTTTGATGCGTATTAGTTGGTAATAATGGCTCCGCAGATATTGCAGATTTTTGCCGAAAGGAAGAAACTAAAGTAGTCTGTACTGCACGTTCGGTGACAAATAAATTTAACATTGTAGAATTCAGACAAATTTTCCATCTTATTGCAAATCATCAAACAACCTCATAGGTGCAATTTGTACAGTCAGCAAATGAGCGCTGCATGCGACGTGTACGTATTACCCCGATGCCACATGCTAGTCAAAGGAACAAGTACCGTCATCTTTTCGTCCGCATGTGCTGACGTGCTCATTTAAATAGCACACACTTGCAAAAAATTTTGAGTTATAAAATCTTTCAGAAATAGTAAGATGTTCGAAAGTTAACTAACGGCACTTGTGGAGTAAGCTGAACTGACGGTAAACATTTTTACACCATTTCTTGGTAATCTCAAAGTTGTGTTTACAAGAGTCCAACATAACGTTCGGACGAAAAGATGACGATGCTCGTTCTTTTGACTAGCGTGTGTCATCGCCATAATACGTTGACAGGGACTAGCTGACTGTAATATATGTTGATAAAAAATAACTGAACAGAACTATATTCTAATTTATTCGTAGCCAGCTTTCATAATCTAAGGAAGCTGTAGTGGTTAGTGAAATTATAGAGCACAAGCACCGTCGATGATCCTTTGCACGGTGAATAAGTCATATCTTTGTTTCGAAATACCACATTGCGAGAGCAATCAGTTGCTAGCTTTTTTTCATTCATTCATTCATGTAGACCCGTGCTCTTCTTCCGTGATGATTTCCCCTTGTCTTATTTCTCATATGGTCATCGTCTTCCCAAACTGCAATGTGTGTGAAACTCTCCATTTAAACTATGCTTGCAAAGTACTATTAGTTAAAATCTTATGTAGAATCTCAACTTTCAATACTCTTTTCACCAATTAGCTATAAGCGGCTACTAATGTTAAAACTTATTTTGTATTGCTTTATCTCAAATACCGTTTCATAAAAAGTTTACCTTGTTCTGCATAATGGGTAGGTACGCTTCAGTACTAACGTTTAAGGTACAGTAGTAGGTTTTATTCACTAAAGATTTACTTGAGAAATATCTAAATCCCTACATAATTTCTTTTGGGCATACACAAAACAAATAGGCGTAATCCTGCATCTGCTCATTGCACAACTTCTGAAGCGTGTAGCTGAGAGTTTCCAGGTATTTCGGCTGGTCGTAAGCTATTCTTAAATAACCATTACATTTCTTAAGGTCCATCATTACCTTACGGAAATAAGTACATTACGACTGCAAGTTGAAGTACTGTTATGGTATACTTGATGTTCTCAGCGGCACATGCATTAGCGTAAATGACCAAGTGGGTTACAGTTGCAACTGTAAAAGAACTACAGTGCTGAAGTCAATCACTTATAACTAATCAGTAAACCTTTAATTCACATTATCGATGCAACTGGAGTTTTCACTTAATCAGAAGATGATTAAACTATTACTGCTTAAAAATTTAAACGCTCTCAATGATTAAAACTACAGGCGAATGCACTTATTGTTCGGGAAGGTATTATTGGCATTGGGCTAGACATAGAGTTGTGATATCTTTTTCAGTCATAAGATTATCCTACTACAAGAGGTGAATTTTGAAAACAATTAGCAACTTTGCAACTTATACAAAATATTCCAATAACCCAACTCAGAAGAAGTAGAAAAACCAACCTACAAATTGGTAGGTTCGTTCAATGATTATGATTGAAGTCAGTTCCAGTTTAAGTGAAATAATTCTACTTGTGTTTGCACCACAATATATGATATTATTTTTGCTTGCTAAAAGAGCTGTTGAAAATGGATAAAGTCCGGTACATACTATCACATCATAAGATGGCGTTTCATTGCTGTTTTTGGTAAGGCAAGAAAACAGCTTTCTCAGAATTAATGCCTTTTCAAATGAAGTAGCTTTATTTTGCTGTATGGAATGAACGCTGATGAGTTTCGGCAATTTAACGTGAGAATGAGACCACACTGAGCGTACAGTAGCTCTGGTTAGTCTTAAGTCCGACGGTAGATAAATAATCAGTCGCTAATGGAAGTAGACAATGAATTTTTATTCATTTATTCCCGCTGGCATGCGACTGACAGGAGGAATTTATCCTAGATTATAAATACCGCATCGACATAACCACAGTCCCAAGAGAATCTTCAACATTCTACAGGGTATCCAAAAGTAAAGAAAAAACTGATGTAAAAATGCCCCACACCGTGAGGCACCTCTTTGTTGATTGAAATAATAATCAGCCTCAACAGCAAAAAAATATTAACTTAAATCTACGCAGATATCCCCTAACATTTCATTACCTTTCGTGTGGGCTAATTCAGCAAAAGCTGGACACTCCGGCCTAGAGGGTCACCATGCGTGGAAAAGTCATTGTGAACTTTATGACAGCGTGGTAATAATTTTAAGTGATGCACATAACCAGTATCCAAAGTGCTAGCCTGTTGACACGTATTGAAGCTTCACTGCACATACAAAATTCACTACGTATAAAATCATTAGGGACACTTGAATTACGAAAAAATTCGCACTGACGGAGTGAATTTGTGGACACATAGGAGAAGCATGATGACCTTTCAGAGCAAAGAGGCCAATAGAAGTACCAATGACTAAGATAAAGTGACATATGAGAAACACCCGGAGCAGCATGAACATCTGCGAGATACGCGTGTCTCCAGGCAAGGTCTCGCACCACTCCGCCCACTTTCTGACGCGTTTGAAGATCACTCATACTGTTAGTCTTAGCTTGAAAATTTGATATTTTCAAGATCTAGGAGGCAAAAAAAAGTGACACCAATAGAAAATAAAGGCACGGACGTATTGCTGCACAGCAGACCGGGGAGCGGCACCAGCAATATCAAGGCCAGCGGTCGCAACACTGAGCGCCTGAAGAGAGACGGGGGTGCGGCTCCCTGGTGTGCGGGGGCCGTGTGGTGCACAGCCAGGTGCGAGCTGTGGCGCATGTGCGGTGCACTGCTGGTGCACTACGGTACACTGGTGCACCACGGTGCACTGATGTACCACGGTACGCTGGTGCACCATGGTGCATTGATGTACCTCGGTACGCTGGTGCATCACAGAACACTGGTGCACGACGGTGCACTATTGTACCACGGTACCCTGGTGCACAACGGTACACTGGTGTATCACGGTATACTAATACACAACAGTACACTGGTGCGTCACGGTACACAGGTGTACCACGATACCCGGTGTATCACTGTATACTGGTGTACCACAGTATACTGATACATGAGAGTACTCTGGCGTACCACGGTGCACTGGTGTACCACGACACACAGGTGCACCACGATACACTGATGTACTACGACACACTGGTGCAGCACGCACACTGGCGTATCGCTTTACACTGGTGCACCCCAGTACACTGGTCACTATAGAACACTAGTGTACCACACTACACTGGTGTACTACAGTACAATGGTGCACTACAGAACACTGGTGCACCACGGTGCACTGGTGTACTACAGTGCACTGGTGCACCACAGTACATTGGTGTACTACAGTACACTGGTGCACCACAGTACATTGGTGTATTACAGTACACTGGTGCACAACAGTACGATGGTGCACCACAGTACATTGGTGTTCTACAGTAAACTGGTGCACTACAGTGCACTGTTGCACAACAGTACACTGGTGCACTAAAGTACACTAGGCTGCTACCCTAAACTGGTGCACTACAACACAATAGTATACTACACTTCACCGTTTCATAGAGTACACGAGTGTACTATAGTACATTGGTGCTGCACTCCAATGCACTGGTGCACTACGTACAGTACACTGGAGTACTACAGTACACTGGTATATACAGCACTACAGTATACTCGCGTACTGCAATAACCTGTGCACTACAGTACACTGGTAAATACAGCGATACAGTATACTCGCGTACTGACTTGACCTGTGCACTACAGTACACTGGTAAATACAGCACTAAAGTATACTCGTGTACTGCAGTTACCTGTGCACTACAGTACACTGGTAAATACAGCACTATAGGATACTTGTGTACTGCAGTTACCTGTGCACTACAGTAAACTGAAGCACGATAGCACACTAGCGTAATACGGTACACTGGTGCACTGTAATAACCCCAGGATTCTAGGGCACCACGGTACAGTGGAACACAAAGGTACATGGTCGACGAGGCGATACTGTCGTACCATAGTGCACTGGTACACCACGAGATGTTGGTGCGCCACCAAGCACTAGTGTGCTGCTGCGCAATGACACACTTGTGCAGGACTGAACGCCAGTACACCGCACCACAGCGGTAAGACATATCTATGTATACACTGGTGCCATGCTGGATACGTGTGTTATGCTATACACGGGTGTACCACTGGACACTGGCGTAACACTGTAGTCATACACCACTGGATACTGTGCACCACGGTGTACTAGTACACCACGTTATTTTAGTGTACCACGGTAAACTGGTGTACAGTATACTGGTGTAGCACAGTATACTTGTGTACCACAGAATGCTGGTGTGCCATATAGTATACTGGTGTGCCATAGTATACTGGTGTGCAGCAGTATACTGGTGAACCACAATACACTGATGTACTACAGTATACTGGTGAATCACTTTATACTGGTGCACCACAGTACACTGGTGGAGCATCACAGTACCGCCGAAACTGATGCAGCACTTTACAACAAAATCGAAAATGCCCTTAATGCTCAGATTGAAACAATTCTAGCGGGAGACTTAAACCTCCCCCAAATTGATTGCAGTACCTTGTGCAGCCCAGCCCCAGGCAGCAAACTGCTCGAACTCCTCAACCACCACCACCGAACCCAGTACGTTAATGAACCCACGAGAGATGGTAATTTGCTAGGTCTGGTATTCTCCACTCCTGATTGTGAAATTGTTGACCTGGCCATCCTAGACCGGCTAGGAGACCACAACATGATTGGATTTACTCTCAACACTGGCAACGAATTCACCAGCAATGCGGATCGTCTCAAGTTGCCAGACTATCGACCAGCGAATTTTCATGGAATGGCAACTGAAAAGGAACAACTGACTTCGAAATCACTATGAATGAAGGACGCCAGTGTTGAACACTGCTCACATATTTTGAAGACCAGCATCCTAAGAGCAGCTAAACAATACATCACAAATAAACGAGTTCGTATCAGTAATGATCACCTCTGGATGAATCGGACAGTCAACCGCTGCATTGCAAGGTGACAAGTGCGTTACATGGCCAGGAAGCGTAATCCAGCAGAGGAGAACAGGTCCAGTCACATAATGGCATGTCGGGATGTGAAGAAAATATTCAGAAACACTAAAAAGTAAAAGAAGTTTCAGTAGCCGCTTTGACAAAAAAAAAAACTCAAAGGCATTCAATAAATATGTTAATGAAAGAGGACTCAAAAAAGAAACCATAGATCCGCTCAACAGACCAGAAGGTGGAATCAACAATGACTTAAGAGACAAAGCCACTATCCTGAACAATTATTTCACCTCTGTATATGCTATTGAAAATGTTACGAATATTCCTGAACCAGCACCGATACAAGTTGCTCCCATAAACACATGTGTTTTCATGGAGATCGAGATCCTTCAAGAACTGATCCCCCTGAATGTTTACAAATCCACTGGCCCAGATAATCTTATTCCCCGTTTTCTACGGGGAATCGTTTCAGTCTTCTATAAGCCACTGCTCTAAATATTCAATCGGTCTTTAAGAACGGGAGAAGTTCTGCAGGATTAGAAACTAACTAATGTGATCCCGATACATAAGAAGGGGGATAAGAAAAGCCAAAGCAAGCATCTACCAATCAGTCTTACATCGGTCGTCAGCAAAACCATCGAACGCCTCTTGAAAAAGTGTATCACTGATCATCAACTCATATCCGGCACTCAGTACGGCGTCCGAAATGGTCGAAGCTGTTTAACAATCCTACTGGACTTCTTTTCAAAAGTTACAGCAAATAGAGATGAAGAAAAGGGTGTAAACCTTGTGTATCTAGATTTCCTTAAGGCTTTTGTCAAAGTCCCCATCAATGGCTAATGAAAAAACTGGAATCCCATGCATCCAGGGAGAATTTTTACGTTGGATCGAAGCATGGGTTATGGGTCGGCAGCAGCTAGTGAAGCTTGAAGGAGAGACGAGAGACAGGAGGCACGTATCATCAGGGGTTCCACAAGGTAACGTCTTTGGCCCCCTTCTGTTCACCACTTACATCAATGATCTCGATCTCAACATATGTAGTACAATCAGTAAATTTGTGGATGATACTAAACTATGTCATCCTGTCACGAAAAGAGCTGTACTCCAACAAGACATTGACCACCTCATCGAATGGGGCACAGCGTGGCAGATGAGCTTTAATGTTTACAAATGTTCAGTAATGCACGTTGGACCGTAGATCCCTTCAACCCAAGTGAAAATGAAAGAGACAGAATTGGTTGTTGTCACCCAACTATGTCACTTGGGTATCACTATTACAAACAAACCCTAACACCGTCAGCAAGTTGACAAGAGTGTGAAAATGGCAACCAGATACTGGGATTCATCAACAGAAATTTTGACTACAAGTCCAAGGACATCATCATTCACTTGTACAAGGCATTAGTGCGACCACACAAAATCTGCTGTTCAATTCTGGTCTCCACATCTGTGTAAAGATATCGATAACATGGAAAAAGTCTAACGCAGAACAACAAAATTGATACCTCAGGTGCAAAACAAGCCTTATGAATGTCGCCTAAATGAACTGGGCCTGATCTCTCTCGAGCAAAGATGACTCAGGGACAACAAATAGAAACAATCAAGTATTTGAATGTCTTCAACAACGTACCTACAACGGGACTCTTTGAAAGAGACGTTAATGATCGCCTGTGAAACGACGGTCAAAAACTCAACCATAAAGCTCGAAGAACACTTAACTTAGCAGTTCTTTCCGTATTTCATAATCAGCATTTGAAATAGACTTCCTTCAGACGTTGTTGGTGCGGAGAAAGTCAACACGTTTAGAAATCGTCTTGACATACATTGGGAGAGATATCCTCCACAGCTAAGAACTCCTCCTCCAGGAGTGGCAAACTCTTAACGGCCAAAGCTTCAGAGGCCACCTTAATCCGTCTTCTCTCTTCCGCTCCAACTACACAGTTTGACGTGTCTAAGCTCCACACATCAGCGGCTATTGGTCGTGCTTATGGTGCATTCTTGGTCATCTCATTGGCTGCGATTCTTCCCCCTCTTTTCTTGTTTCTTCCTCAGTCCTAGTGACATAATGGCAACAGCTCTTAGAGGGCCGGGGCGTAAGTTCCACTGTCTCTTTGGAAATGCGCCTGTTGATTCGTCTACTGCCGCCTATCTAATCTAATTCAGTATACTGGTGTAGCACCGTATACTGGTGTACCACAATATACTGATGTAGCACAGTATACTGGTGTACCACAGAATATATGTGTACCACAGTATACTGATGTACGGTACCACACTATACTCGTGAACTACGATATACTGATTTACTGTTGTACCGTAGTATACTCGTGTGCCACCGTACACTGGTATATTGGTGTTCCGCAGTGTGTTGGTGTATCAAAGTATACTGGTAAACTACAGTATAGTAGTGAACCACTGTATACTGGTATACCATCGTTTACTGGTCAACCACAGTATAGTGGTGAACCACAGTATACTGGTGTTCCATCATATACTGGCGCACACTTGTACATCAGGGTACGCAAGTGCACCACTACAGACTGGTGTATGCACTGCACCACAATGGTGCTCCACAGGATCCAGTCTTACCACGTGATACTGGTGAACCATGGGACCCATGGAACACTTGTGCACCGCAGAAAACTGGTGCAACAAGTTACATAGTGCGTGATGGTACGCTGTTGTACCACGAGATGCTGGTGCAATGCAATACACTTGTTCATTACAGTGCACTTGCGCGCTACAGTAAAGTGGTGTAACACTGTGTAGTGGTGAACTATGGTGCGCTGGTGCAACACCATACTCATATGCACCGCTAGACACTAGTGTAGCACAACACAATGGTGTACCATGGAAAACTAATCCATTACGGAATACTTGGAAACATACGTGTCCAGTGTACCATTGAGCTCTGGTGTACCACTGGGCGCTGGTTTATCACTTAATATCAGTGTACCACTGGCCAACAGCGTATCACTGGACATCAGTGTACCACTGGACATCAGTGTACCATGAGTAGATGATAACTCTGCAAAGGGTAAATTTTTTTCAGAATGCAGTAGAGCTGAGAGGCGAAGAGGAGAGAAGTATAATAAATGTTATCATCACACATTCTGCACCGTTATTAACACGCCAGCAATAAATATTTTCCTGAATTTGTTTGTATATTCTTCTATATTTTACAGTGTAAAAGAGAAATTAACACACTTTCTACGCCAGGTCCTCCTCTGGAAGAGTTAACACCCCTGTGCTGTGCTATTATAGACTCTTTCATTTCCGTGAAGAGCAATTCTTTACGTTTATTTCTGCAGCTTCTGACACTGTGGACGTGTAGCACCATCAGCTTGTTTTTTTTACGCTGTTCTGGCACTGACTTGCAAGGTCGCAGGTTCAAGCCTCGCTTCCAGCTAGGGCAAACTCTTCGCTTAGCGCTTGACGTGATCAGTCAGCATCCGGTCTGCATAATGCTGTGGGTTTACTGACCTTTCTCAGCAATGGGAAGAGTCGGGCAAGCTTGTTGCATGCAGCCTTCCATCATTGGCGCCATAGCTCTAGACGATCTTTAGTCGACTCAAGCCGTGTGATCTTCTGAGACCTTCTGGCCTAAATCTGCAGCACATAACAGTGGGTGTAAGTTTCCCCGTTTTCCCAGTTGGGGGAACCTACCGTCAAGTTGGCATTTTTTTTTACTGTGTGTTTTTAACAAGGACGATGATCATGCATATGGAATAAAAATGCATGGTGAAATGATGAAACTTGGTCAACACGTTGTTAAAATTCCAGGTAATGATTTGAACGTAGACAAAAAAGTGTAACAAAGAAATTACTGTCTTGGGGAGTTGCCTACCAAGACAGACCCTGACGTTGGAAATATTTCTAATGCAGACGTTGGTGTCCAGTCAGAGCTTATGTTGGCGACAACTGCTTTTCTGAATGAAGAGAGACTCAGTAAAGCAATAGAGGAGAAAAATGCAAAACAAGACTATTGCAGCTCTGTAGAAGGAATACAAAATATGACCATGTCCAAAAAAGTTCAACGACTTCAACAACGTCTCGGCAGTACATCTAAGCACACTCACTGGGCCCAGGTCGGCATGGGATGAAAAAAGTCTGTGCCGGTATTGTATTTCTACCGTCAGGCATCAACCACTTCACTGACAGACATTAATTTCTCTTACCATTTCAACAAGAACTATTATAAAGGAATATTGTTGATGAAGCATAAGTAAAAAGTTTCAACAATTTGCTTAAAAATATGTTTGAATCTAAAAGTCTAATACTCGCAAGCAGAAAAGCGGGCAAAACCATTGATTTGTACCCTCAAAGAAAGGCCCCAAAAGGTGTGCATCATGAGCTAGTATTTGTTGCATTAAATATGTATGACTTTACCCCAAGCATTCATTAATAGAATAGTGTGTTTTCTTATTCTTAAAATTCTAAAATATACACGATAGAAATTTCAATTGGATGCTATAGAATTGATAGCATTAATGACTTTATTCAAAAGTACTGCAAAAGTGTCTTAAATTAAGGTTTTCTAAAATCAGAGGCAAATATCAGTACTTTAAAGTGTGTGATAGAAATTAAAGATCCAGTCACAAAGATACAGTTTGGCGGAGATCGCAATTTGCGAGCGATGTTTAGGTACTGCAAAGAAATTTTAATTGTGTGGGTGAAATCATGAAATTTCGGACACTGTGAATATTCTCTCTGCAAATGTCATTCTTGTTTACATATGAATTCTTCTCTATATCCTATAATTTATTTATTTTTTAACGTTTCTCATGGTTATGAAATCGTACAAAGTCTAATAAATCCTCTTTGTTTTTAAATAACTATACCATTCATTGATAAAATTAGAACTTGTTTAACTGATCAAATTAAAAACATTTTAGATATAAAAATGACGCAGCTATTCGACTACATCAATAAGTACAAAATAACAGACAGATTTCTTAACGTTTTGTTTTACAAATCTGGAACCTATCGATTGGAATCAACCTATTTACGTTGATGAAACTGTTGAACAAATAAATTTCAAAACTTTTGGACCACAAGTTGGAACTCAGTTCAATAATGAACACTATTATATAAAGATTGTTATTCAAAATAAACTACTGTATTTCTTTTATTCACTGATTGTACCATTCATATCGAAGGTAAAGTAGTAGACAAGGATGGAAACTTGCATCAACGTTTGTCTGGTATTTTCCTCATAACAACGGTTGCGTATCTTTTCGATAGGGCATATTGTAAAATAGGCGATGAAGAAAATGAGGGAGATAATAATGCATGTATTGCTATTTCTCTCAAACGATTAACTGCGTACAAAACGTACGTTCACTGTACTTCTGGCCAGTGAACGTAGATGCTGGAGACACATGACGCAGGTTTTAAAAAAAACGACATGATAATGCATTGCTGAAAACTACCGCAACAGATGAGAATATTGGCGATGATATAGTATTTGATGGGAATATTATACACTGGAGGATACCATGCTACAAAATAGCTAATCAACGTAAAATCAAATTATACAGACAAATTAAATCCAGAGAACTTTATGAAAGCCATTCTTAATCGACCATTAGTACAAAATCATGTAGCACCAAATAATAAAATCTTTCATTGCATCTAAATAATTCATCAAAAGCTGAAAGACCGTGTTATATTATTTTAGGTTTTCAGATTGACCGAGGAATGAGTCAAAAGAAAAACAATGCAGCATTTGATCAGTGCAATCTTAGAAAATGTTTACCTACATGCAACTCAATAGTAAACGTTATCCAGGACATAATCTCCAGATTCATTTCAACAATAATATCTACGCTACATCGCACAAAATGTTGAGTGATATAGTTAGTCATGGCTCATGAAAATGTTTGATTGAGCTGGAAGATTACAAGCCGTTGTATCCAATATTAGCAGGCGATGTAAGCCGAAAAGCTGCATGAGAGACTGTAAAGTAATGTTCTTGATGCTATGATTAAAGCTGAGTTTGAAACAAATATTCCTTGCAACGCTTACTTAATTTTGTCAGACAAAATTAGTCATTTACAACCTCATCGAAGAAAAAAAGAATGTAGTTTATTTAGCATCTTAATGATTACGAGTAAAACTTGCATAATAAAAATATTTGTTGACCTTTAAGGTCACCCAAATTTTTTGCTTGGAAATATGCTTTATGAAAATGAAAATATATTGCATTATATGTAAAAAAAAATAAAGAAAACTTCAAGTCCTAAATATTTCATACTTAAAAATAACAAACCAGTTCTTAAGGGGAAAACGTGTTGAATGCAATAAACACAAAACTTCTTCCTTATCTAAAGATGAAGCTAAATAAGGTATTCGGTGTTACTTCATCCGTAATTCTCAAGGTTTACTTCTTAAAAAGAGAGAACAAAAAATCTTTTTCAAAACCTCCAAAAAGTCAATGATTCCTGATAGACCCCTTAGTCAGTTTGATTTGTTAAAATATGTTAAAATGCCTGAAATTCCTAACTTTAGAGGGGTGTTTATAAGAGATACTTTAACGAAAATACCTAACGGTGTAGAATGTGGAATTCTAAATTTGGATACTAACGATGGATCTGGTACTCATTGGACGTGCTGCATTAAAACAAACAAGATCTGCTACTATTTTAATAGTAACGACCATTTTCCCTCCTCTCAAGTTTGAAAATAATCTCCAATCAGATTTAATAATATCTATTTATGAAACTTAAAGAAAAGGTTATATCATGTGCGGTCATTTGTGTCTCGCAATAGTTCATGAAGTACTTGTTAAAACAAAAATTCTCACTCAATTTTGAATATTTTCTTAGAAAAAATTGACGTGAAAAGAGTGAATATAATTGAAAATGGACGTAAAACTACTTCTGGCATATAATATTTTTAACGTGGACCTCCTGGTATAGGTTTCAAATATTTAGTTGATCAAAGAAACTTTGACTTCAATAATAATAATAATAATCCTGAAGTTGGAAAGGATGCAGTCAATAAAAAATTACATCCGATATTATTTATCAATAAAAAACTCATGTCGGGATGCATTTCAAGAAACTATGAGGACATTTCAAGCTTCACAAACATCTCATAAGAAAAGTATTAAATCGCCTCTAGAAGAATTAACATCGGAAGATCTCGATGAACTTGAAGCAAAAATTACTTCTCATTAGGAATGTATTAAATAATTTCCAAAAGAAATTTAACAGTAGGAAGTGTTAATAAAATTAAAGCAAGAATTACAGATATGCGAACAAAAATGAACACTTTTTCTACCGAGACACTAAAAACTGAGATTATAAAAGAAACGATAGCACATCAAGTTAATGAGTTAATACTGACGACAGCAACACTCGAGAAGGAAGTACGTGATAGCATTAGGTTTCTTTCAAGTCACACTAATAACACATGATCTTCAATGGAAGAACAGTAAATGAAATAAAAGTCTCCTTTCAACAGGATATCAGTACTTTATGAGCTGATGCGATTACCTGCAATTAGTAGAAGATTTTAAACAGTCGAGTCAGATCTTGAAAAGGAAACAGAACCCATTGAAAATTTTTCACGTGATATTTAGACTAATCAAAGTGAAATAGACAAGGCGAAACCATTGCAATTATGACAATGAAAGCAGAACGTCTTGTTGCTTTAGAAAGAGATGTTGACTCATTAAGAACACATGTGCGAGAATTTCTGCTACCAAGACTTAGTGATGGTATTGATTCTTTGAATTAAAAAAAAAACATACTGTGATCTTATGTTTTAAAAATGTTACTAAAGGGGTGCGAAAATAAAAAATATTGTAATAATATATTTTTACTCCAAGCAGTTTTCGAGCAGGAATAGTTGGTATGCCAAATTGTAGTAAAACATGTTTGCACTCACGACTATTGCTTGAAGAGAATTTTCTAGATTACAATGCTCTTTATGCTTATAGTAAATCACTACATCAACCAGAGTACAAACTATTGTAAATTTGGTTTAAAATGGTTAGACGAAAAAATAAATTATAGTACTTTTTGAGTGAGGTTTAGGTAACATTGATGAAGTTCTTTAACAGCTTCTATTGAGTACAAAACCAAAAATCACAACACCCGTTTTTAATGATGACGTTACTATTCCAGAACCTCGAGATATCGATGCAAGGTTGAAAAATGTAATAACTTTTATGATATAGCGGACTTGAAAAATCAAAAATGTGCTGAAAGTTTTTACTAGAGGACGTTTCAATTCAGTAAACTGCACATTTATTTCTTAGCATTACTATTTACTTCCTCGCTAGAGCGTCCGAGCAAATTCTAATCTGATAATTCTTTTTGAAATACCCGCCAATGATTTGCAAAAATTTATCGCAATTATTTTCCTTTAGATATGAGCTATAATGAATTCAGAAAGTCTTGTAATGATACCTTTCAAGAACTTTATAACAGTTTTATTGTGATAAACAATGAGAAACACTCATATGAAAAGAAAAATACCATAGGACTTTTGATCAGGATACGTTCCGTCAAGATTCTTCAGTACTGAGTAAATTTTTTGACTGTTCTTTGTAAAATTTTATTTAATACAATGGTAATGAGTGATGATACTGAGAAAACTTATCAGACAACAATAAACGTGGAGGAAAATAATTTAGAAGAATATGTTGATTGTAAAACCAACATAGAAGAAACTAGATAGCCTCATGGCGTAAGACCATCACCCGCGGTAGAGGTAAATTCAACGCCGTCATTTCTTATCGCCAGCTTACTCTAGAGTTTCACAATTTTTCCCATCTCAGCTAAACCACCTGACTGCCGAAAAAATGTATTATTAAAGTAAAGGTAAAGTCAACTTAGACCACGCCCTCACCTGGGAAACCCACATGCACTGGTTTGTGCTGCGGGTATAGGCCCACTGGCCCCAGATGAGTAAGTGTAGTTGCAGTCGACCTCGGGTCACCAAGAACTATGACGCCAAATTGACGGAAGGAACCAATGACCCGAGACCCCCCACGCCCCTCATCTCTGAGGAAGGCAGTTCCGCCGCGGCGCCGTGCATGCACACACAACTGTCGAGTCAGCACACCATTATCTGCAAAGAGCTCGCTGCCTGGCTGGGCATCGAACCGGCGAGCGATACAAGGTGTTAGAGCTGAGAACGGAAGCATGCTCCTACATCCTGCCTACTTCTTCTGCCTGTTTTTGGGTGGACAGACAACAAATTCATCGCCATCATGGTATTGCTGACATCTAAGTTAATCCACCTGACACCCTACAAAAAAATCAATAATCATTGCTCAATTTCTTTTTGCTTTTTTTGGGTGGAGTTACAGATTCAACGCCGTCACTCTTGATGGCCAGCTAACTCAAAATTGTTGCCATTTTTTTACATCTGAGTCAACCCACCTAACTACGTAAAAAAATTATTATGACTCAGATCCTTCTGTCTCTTTTTGGGCGCACAGACAACAAAATTCATCGCCGCCATTGTTGATGGCCAGCTAATGCTAGTTTTTGACATATGTCACATCTAGGTGAATCCTCCAGTTTCCTTGCAAAAATTTATGAACATTGCTCAACTCCTTCTACCACTTTTTCAGTGGACAGATGTATATATACATATACTATAGCCTATAGGTGGTCCGCGGGATACGAACCTGGGACCTCATGCATAGCGAGGCGCAACTGCAAGACCAGCACTGAGAATGCATAAAATGCAAGCATGCAGTACGCGAAGTACTGCAGCCTGCCCCGCATCTCTACAGTGAGGATTCAACTTACAGCGCTTACCTCTTATATGGAAGCTCACAGTCTTCCCGAAATAAATACTACTACTACTCCGCGTACTGCATGCTTGCCTTTTTGCATTCTCAGTGCTGGTCTTGCAGTTGCGCCTCGCTATGCATGAGGTCCCAGGTTCGTATCCCGCGGACCACCTATAGTATTTATCTTACTCGAAACAATGGTAAGACTGTGAGCTGAATTCCTGGATATTTCCAGGTGCGAGTGGGACTATTGATCTGTGATATATATACATATATATATACTTAAATATTTAGTGAAAACATTATAACCTCTCTCACTTCGTTCGCGGGTGGTAATCACCTCTCTCAATTTGTTTGCGGGTGGTAAAGAATAAGAGAAACCCAATAGAAACTACTGATGAAGAAGAGTGTCAAAGAAATCCAACAGAAAATGCTTATGAGGAAAATGTGATTGTAAAAGCAAAATAGGAGAAAAGGATCAAAGCCTCCCAATATAAATTGTTTGTGCAGAAAATTTACATGAAGCTGAGCCATCTTCGCTTTTAACTAAAGAAGGAACGCCTAAATAACGACCACCATGAAAATTGAAAAAAAAAACTTTATTGTAGAAGAATGGCTTTAATATATTAGAACTAAAACAAAAAAGGGCACGCTAGGCTAGATACAGTGAGAGACAAAGACAGGAATACAATCAATTCTATTGAGGATGAAATCAAATTTAGTTGAAATCATTATCATTGGCTTCGACCGATTTCTTTCTTTTTTGCAAAATTGTGGGTTTCTGTGTATCATTTTCTGTAATTTTTTTAACCATTTTCCTAGAATCCTCATCATATAACGCAATAATCTATCGATAACTGATTTAAAAAAGAATGTAATATTCGGCAATAAATTCTTTACTTCGTCTTGATAACTTTATTTGGGTTCTGTAATTTTGTCTTTAAAATTATGGTAAAGAAAAAGCTACATTAGCCTCATATTTTAAGCAAATAATGGCATAAGATGACATTTTCGACTAGTTGGATAAGTATGCCTTATAATAACAGGTCAAGTAAGCCTATTAGGCGTACAGATTCGATAACAGGAACTGATGTGCTCAATGTAGCCTTTATTATGCTACTCACACAGAATATCTCTTCTCGCTTGTATCTCACTTTGATCACATTTAAAACTCACTAATTTTCTCGAATTCGAGAATATGCATAATATAAATAATAAATGGCCAATATCATGCTCTAACGAATACTAGTAAAACATGGGTTAGCAAACGACTAATATTAGACACCGGATAACAATAGTTAAGTTATGAATTTTAACATGATTAAGGCGACATAATGATGAGCACTGCCATGGGATTATTTGTTTATGTATTTGTATCTCTCGTGCCACGCTCTTAATGAAATAGATAAGTGAAGAAATAGAAAAGGTTGAAGATTTTGTAATTATGTTGCGTTTTCATGGAGATCAATCAGCGAAAATTAGACCAGGTTGCAGGAGATAGCCAAAGTGGGAACATTATCCGTATAATTGAATGCACTCCTTGTTAAAGTCCAAACAATTAAAATATATATAGCTTCTATTAGTGTTGCCATAGAGTCTGATTTTATTACTTTCTCCATACACTGAAGTTACATTGTTTACTCTCAGTTTACGACGTACAAATAATGGATGATGGACGAAAAGCACAAGAGCGTCGATTTTTTACGATGCAGTAGACGTAGAGTAATTTTATTATGCTTTCAGCTTGCTTTCTTCCTTTAACGAAGAAGTTTTCGCTTGGAATTTCTAAGCGCTAAAGTTATATCATATCATGGCTACTAGTTTTCCCTGGCCGTGTTACACTGTTTTTTGCTAATAATTCTCAAACGAATTATCGGATCACTACGGTATTTCAACACACAGCCTTTGACATCCATATTTAATTTATGGCCCCCATAGTATATTGCTATATGTGTTTTCAAAGGAATTTACTCCTGTGTATTAAGCCTATATTAAGCTGAAGCCAGGAAGTCGCGTCTACATATTCGGATGACGCCCAACTTTGGGCGTGTTGCAATCAGGCCTTCGGTGTCACCTGTGCTACACCTGCCTCCAATGCGACACAGGTTGGGTAACACCGGGTGACACCGACGACAACCTTGCTAGATTTTAGGTTCATGAGCTGGGTAACTGGGTAACTAACATGACTGTGATTCTCGATAATTGGTATAACAAAATGTATGACTGCCATATATAGCTTGAATTCCTGCAGGTGAAGCACTTTTGTATAGTTTTCTTAACTTTTCATGCTGAAATACAATTAAAATAAGGCTCCGCCATAAATGTATGTTTACGTTGCCGAAAATTCCGCAACTCTCTGTTAGGGCGCTGAGATCGCACGTCGCATTCACCGCTTCACAAAATGACACCGGGTAACACTGTTAGGGTAACACATGCGTCTGATTGCAGCACAAGTTGGGCGTCGTCCGAATGTGGAGAAGCGACTTCCTGGCTTCAGCTTAATATAAACTTAATATACACGACTAAACTCCTCTGTAAACACATATAGGAATAGGCCATGTTGGCCATAAATTAGGAATGTGTGTAAAAGGCTTTATGCTGAAATATCATAGTGATCCGACAATTCGTTTAAGAATTATTAGCGAAAAACAGTGTAACGCAGCCAGTGAAGACTGTAGTAGATACATAGGATACGCGCCTGAGAAATTACTGCTTTCTAACATAAGGTTTTTTTCGTATTTTGATCTCCGGGAAGGGAGGCGTGAGCTGCTCAGATGGATTGTAACAGAGAACACTCATCTCGGAATGGCAATATGAGTTGGCTGTGGTAGCGTATCCTTCAGAAGCGTATAAGTGACCAAAGTACGAGCAATGAGGAAGAGTCATCACAAATTCCTCGCTGCCATTTTTGTCACAGCAGGCTGTCTAGTGTATCCTGACGATGATTTTTATAATAATTTGCATTTGGTGTGTACATTAGCTCCTTTCATGAATGTTTAGAAAAAAAATATCTCATTTTCATTTATTCATGTACGGAATCGCACCTATCATGTGTAAAACTAACACAACATATTAGTATTTATACAAGATGCGACTTTGGAATGTACTACACGGAGGAATGTATACCAGCGGAAGTGTACTACAGCAACTCTGTACAGTCGTAACTCTCTAACATAAAATAATACAAAAAAAAACAGAGTTAGTAAATAAGCAGTGAGGGACTTTTTTGGCCACGCATGTTCACTTAGGTGTCAAAATCAAGATCCTTGACGTGTCCTAACCTTGAGGCAGGTGCGCTGGTTTCGACTCGCTTAGGTGAGTTTCGGGCAAGACCCTTAATCGGTGACCCTCGAGACTTCCAGAAACTCAACTTAACTCCATAACATGAAGCTTGCAGCCAGTTCAACATAATCACGTTGCTGCTAACCCTCTAGAACACTGCAAACTGACAAAGCCAAAGCTTCAGCCTGAACTTCCAGACTAGTTAAGTCTCTAAGACTTCATTCTGGCGCCCAGTCGAGCACACCCTCACTGTAATTCTCTAATCGATCTACGCTTGTGACAGGAGGTATGCCCGTATAGTAGTCAATTTCTTTGATTATTTTTCCAAAATTTGTTGCAAGCTGAAATTTGTGTAACTTTTTTCATGGTTCACACACTCACTGTAGCGTATTTCAACATAATTGTTAGGATAACTAGGGCCAAAGATGAAAGTAAAACCGCCTTGAGCACACGCCCAGGCTAGGAAACCCACATTTGCTGGTTTGTGGTGCAGGTAAATGTTCACTTGGGTCCAGCAGAGTGTACGAGTGCAGTCGATCACAGATTGTCTATGTCATGGCGTCGTATTGGGCAATACCCGATAGACAACTGCGCCCCCCTTCCCCCGCCCTCGTTTAATAACACTCAGCTGTTCGGACTAGCTCTGCGACTAAGTGAACATTGCATGCAAGTAAGATAAATAATCCAAAATCACTCTTTAAATTTTTCAGTAAACTTGTGAAAATTTGAAAGGATATTCAAGGTTGAACACTGTTTAACACTTCTTGAAGTAATAGAAGATAATTCGGGAAAAACGAAGGCTGCTCATCTCATGAAAGAGGTGACTTCACATGATTCGTATTCAAAATTTATCTTTTGATTAATAAATAAAAGGTATAGTAATCATACTTTACTCCTAATTTTAACCTAAAAGTGTTATGAAATTTCCAGAGTTTAGTAAATAACTAGACTGCCTCTGACCAGATGGGTCATCATCACGGTCTTTGCTTTCGCAAAAAAAGGACAGGTGTCATTCAAATGGTCATGGACCACCCGCTATTTGACCGTCTACTCCTGCCCGTACGGGCGACCATCTACAGCTTCTTTGCTATTCAAAGGAATATTCGACACTCTTTCTATAAGGAAATGGGAATATATTTGTATATGTAACGTAGACCCGTTGTATTTTCAGTTGCACCTTTACATTTAACATACACGTTCATGCAGTCGAGTTTAGGTTCATCTTCCGCATCACGAATGCGATCGAATTAAATCATCGACGCTGGAATTTCTTCCTATCCTAATGAGAAGATTCTGTGGGCAAACAAGAATGTAAATGAATGAACAAGCAAGTCATCAAACTAGCAAGTAGATGATATTTACAAAATTTTAATATAATACTAGACTGTCCATGACCCAGTGGATCACCATCACCATCTTTGTTTCTCGAAAGATATTCTACATTGTACGTGTAAGCAATGATAAATATATACATATATATGGCGTAGGCCAGTTGCATTTCCCGTATCACTTTTACATTTGACGTACAAGTTTAAGCAGCCAAGCTCAGCCGCCGCCCCCCCCACCACCATTAATCCCCCCCC
>LQNS02000137.1:26971364-26981823 GCA_001587735.2 Parhyale hawaiensis | reverse complement strand
ATAACTAAGAGGTAATATAGGTGAAGTTCAAAATTGGCTAACTATAGGTAACTAGAACGTTTTATGCATACATCAAGAACACTCAACGCGCCACTCTGCGTGATAATGCCAAACTGGCGCCTTTTCGATTTTTTTTTTTTTTTGGTAATTGAATGCATTCGGCAATTGAGACATTACCCTACCATCAGGGATCGATTTCAACTGCATCTGAAGCAATAAAAAATAATATATGTAGCTGCAAAATCGCGCAAGCACGTTTTGTTCTGCTTTAAGTTTTTCTAGGGTAGTTTGATCGAAGGCACGGTCGAATTTACGCCTAAACTGAGCCTTCGAGTCTTGACTTGTCCGAAAATTCAGACAGACGCTTTGGTTTCGTCAGCTTGAAACGTGCCAGTGTAAGCAACAAGGCGATTTTGTTGAACCTGCTCCCAGCTCTATATTTTACGGCGCAAGATTGAGTTGCTAGAAGTCTCAAGGGTAACCGATTATGGGTCAGTGACTGAAACCAGGATTTGTTCTAACGTACCGTACAGTTGTACCTCTTCTGTGCAGTTGTAAATTTGTACTTCGCTTGACTTTCCTTGGCTATATTCATCAACCTTACAATACAACCTTATAATTCGGGCCCCACATCAAAGTTTATGTGGCTATGAATTTTCCTTAGAACAAACTCTGCCGCTGAAACTCAATTCAGTAGGTCGAAGCCAGCGCACTTGAATGAAGTTTCAAACCAATCAAATCTTGAAGACTTAATTTCGGCCCCTAATCGAACATGCTCTTAATCTCATTAGGTTTATTTGTGTAAAACATTATGAGCGTTAGTTTCGCTGCTTTGCATCGAGCTTCAGTCTATACTCTGAGCCCTTTACTTTCAGGAAAACTTTCTGCAGACCAGAATTGGTTTAAAGGCCATTAGGCTTTCTTGCCGCGCAATAGCCACCAGAAAAGCACCACCAAACCTAACCTAGCCTAACCTAACCTAACGTTACCTTACCTAATGCACCGTAGGATGGAGTAATTGAGATCATGTGGGGCAATTGAGATATAGTGGGGGTAATTGAGATCAATGATTATTGTGGCCTTGTTAGAGTACTTATACAATCTATGGGCTTGTGGTAAGTATCTGCCAGGATTTGACATTTAAAAAATATGTTCTGATTTGTGTAAGTACTCTAACAAGGCCACGATAATCATTGATCTCAATTACCCCCACTTCATCTCAATTACCCCCACTTCATCTCAATTGCCCCACATGATCTCAACTACCCCCATTCTATGGTAACCTAACCTTACCAGACGTAGCCTAACCTTACCTAACGTAACTTAACCTAACCTTACATAACGTTACCTAGCCTAACCGTTATCTAACCTAACGTTAGCGAACCTTACCTTACCTAACCTCACCTAACTTAACCTACCCTAACCTAACCTAATCAGCGATACAGCGCGCAGGCACAGCAGACGAGCGTGAACGCCGCCCACGCGTACACCGACGCCCGTACACAAACGTATGCAGCGAATGGCGAGTTTGCAGCCTGTGCGGCCCGGGCGCACTATCGTCTCTCACGATGATTTTACGATCACGTAAGCTTTCCTGTGCGCGCCACCACTAAAATAAACACTACCTAGGCAAGCCTAACCTAACCTTACCTAGCCTAACCTCCTTACCTAACCTTCTAACCTAACCTTACCTTACCTAACACAACCTAACCTAATCCAACCTAACCCAATCTAACCATTCTAACGTTACCTAATGTTACCCAACGTTACTTAACCTAACTTAACCTCACCCAACTTAATCAGTGATACAGCGAGCAGCGCGGCGCACCAACTTGAACGCCGCTCACGCGCACACGATCTGCGTACACAAACACGCACGCGTACACAAACAGTCGTTCGCGACGATTTGTGTCAGTATTTGTGTACGCGGATCGTGTGCGTGCGTTCAAGTTTAACTGCGCTGCTTGCTGTATCGCTGATTAAGTTAGGTTAGGTAAGATTAGGTTAGGTAACGTAAATTTAGGTTAGGTATGGTTCGGTAAGGTTAGGTCGGGTGAGGTCGGATGAGGTTGGGTAAGGTCGGATGAGGTTGGGTTAGGTCGGGTTAGGTCGGATTAGGTCGGGTTAGGTCTTCTAAGGTCTTGTTAGGTCGGGTTAGGTTGGTTTGGGTGGGGTTGGATTTGGTTGGGTGGGGTCGGGTGGGGTTGGATTGGGTAGGGTTGGGTTTTGGCTAGGTAGTGACGCACGCAGGAAAGCTTACTTGAACGCTAAATCGTCGTGAACGACGCGAGTACGGCCAGGCGGCACTGGCGCCAAACTCGCCATTCTGTGTACGTTAATTACGGTGCGTGCGTTCAAGTAAGCTTTCTTGCCGCGCCACAACCACGAGAAGTATTGCAATAAGCACTACCAAGCCTAACCTAACCTTACCTTACCTTACTTTATGTAACCTAACCTTGTCGTGTTGTTTTGACACCACATACCTACCTAAAATTGCACCAAAAACAAGCACCCAGCTACTACGCAATTTAGCTTCGCAAGTGGCAACTGGCGAGGGACGCCGGCCCGGAAAGTACGCAGCGAGCCGAGGGACGCGTCTGTGACGTCAGCAAGCCCCGCACCTGTGCCACCAATAGGAGTCCGTTCAAGGGACGCCGGTCGCCAAAACTTCTAATTGTGTTTGTACAAGTACACTTTTTGGACTATTGCAGCCAAACCGGGGCACGCCGCAAATATTTATGTCTGTGTACTTATAGTTAAGATACATACATAGGCCGGGTAGTAGTGTTTAGTCCCCATGGAACCGCTTGTGTAGAGTAATTAGTTTCTAATGGGAGAAATAAGATGGCCTCGCACTCCGCTCTTGATTTAGTACAAATATTGGAAAAACTAGGAACTGTAGAAGCGGGAAAGATCATTAACTAGCTGCAATATCATGAGACCTGTCTACCAGTGCGAATCGGCTGGCTGTTTACTTTCGGCCGACCTGCTGGGTATAAACCTGATACAGGCTCTCGAGCAGGGTGAGAGAGAAGCAGACGTGAGCCAGAGAACAACAGAAATCCATTCGTCCCATTATCTGTGTGCGGTGTGCCTCAAGCCTTATAGTCGGGGACGAGACTATGGCCCTGGGCGAATTCAAGACAGCAGAACATCAGTCCCATGGCTGAACTACGTTAACGTAGTTCAGCCATGATCAGTCCTAAGTTGAGTATACGAATGTGCCTTACAGTCAAGAGAGTGGAGCTTGTATTCTGCATCAAGGCATAGAAGGCGATAGGAATTTAGAGTGTTGTCTTGTAAACAATCTTAGATAATGAATCAATTGTGTGTCAATGTCTCGGAAGACGTCGAATTGTATCAGGATCGTTAGCGAGGTGTGAATATAGATATGTGATATGGACTCATGTCGTTATTTATCTCTGCTGTGCCAACCCTGTTTTTAATTGTCTCCGCTCGAGCCATAGAAAAATTGAATATCTATAGAAAAGGTCAGGTTATTAATCTACTAATGGTAATTGCCTTGCTTAATGCTTATTAATTCTGGTTTCGACAGATCCCGCTCGCAGGAGCTAAATTCCCATAAAAAGAACGTCGGACACGCTACCACTTTATAGCAAATTGTAATGAAACATAATTAGTTAATACAATACATATCTGCTGAGCTTTCAAACACGTTTACTTAAAAATCGGTGGAAAAGTAAATATCAGTTTCCCATCAGTGAATAACATAACAACCTTACCTAACCATACCTTACCTAACCTAGACCTTACCTAACCTAGACCTTACCTAACCTAGACCTTACCTAACCTAGACCTTACCTAACCTAGACCTTACCTAACCTAGACCTTACCTAACCTAGACCTTACCTAACCTAGACCTTACCTAAACTAACCTTACCTAACCTAATCTGCGATACAGCGAGCAGCACAGCACGCGAACTTGAACGCCGCCCGCACGCTCAGTGATGCGCGCACACAGAATCGTCTCAAACGTACATAGCGCTTGGCGAGTTTTTTCGTCTGTGCGCCCGGGCGCGCTATCGTCGTTCGCGACGATTTGTGTGCGTGTTTATGTACGCAGATCGTGTGCATGTGAGCGGCGTTCAAGTTGGTGCGCCGCGCTGCTCGCTGTATCGTTGATTAAGTTAGATTAGGCTAGGTAATGCTACTTAAGGTTAGGTAAGGTTAGGTTAGGTAACGTTAGATTAGGTAACGTTAGAAAACGTTAGGAAACGTTAGGTAACGTTTAGGTTAGAAAGTTCGGTAAGGAGGTTAGGTTAGAAAGTTAGGTAAGGAGGTGAGGTTAGGTTAGCCTAGCCTAGGTAGAGTTTATTTTAGTGGTTTCGCGCACAGGAAAGCTTACTTGGACCCAAAATCGTCGTGAACAACGATAGTGCCGCCCGGGCGCACACTAACGAAAAAGTTAGCCTTCCACTCAATTCCACATCCGATTACGTTTCCGCGAACGAGGCTTCGGCTTCCACGCTGCTCTACCACTACAATGAATGTAAAAAATATGAGTCGTTCCTTGCACTTTGTACGCAATGACAAGCGGCAATTGGTAAGCTTTGAGTATACCTCCAATTTGTGAGTCAGTTGTAATGAAGTATAGTTTCAGCGTGACATTTAAACACTCAAGTTGTAAAATCACGGCAACCTTATCGCTAAAGTGAACAGTTGACTGACTGGGCACACAAATCCATTTGAGATTCTAAAGCGTGTGCCAAAGTCTCAAAACGTGCGCTCACAACGAAGTTTCGTGGAAGAAAAATTTCACGACATTAGATATCTCTCTATAAATGCCACAGTCAGGGTGCTTTATTTACTACTCCAGCTCTTTAGGCTGCTCTCTTTGGTAACATTATGTTCCCCTCCATAATGAATCTGTTGCCTATTATTTTTTATTCCTTTCAAATAATACTGCATGCTCCCAAGTACTCTTAATTTGATGCCGCCGGTAGTGTCGGGCTACGGGTTCTTTAACTAGTGATAGCTCTGCTTCATTAAGGGTCGACAAAGCCGGATTTTCACTTTCCATTACAAATTGAGTATAAAATTGAATTGTCCCATCAGGGGCATAAGGCATAAGATAGACCATATATATATATATATATATATATATATATATATATATATATATATATATATATATATATATAGGGTTACGTTAGTTAGGTTCGCCCATCCTATGTTATGGGGAGCAGTGCCCCCAGGGGGTATGTGTAGGTTACCCTAGCCATCAGCTAGGCCTTCGAAACGTCTGCCTTTCGTGCCCACTTTGCTTCCTTTCTGATTTCGTACTCTTACTGATCTTGCTTTCATCTGTTCTTCCTCTTCTTTCCCGGCTTGCTGTTCCCATGCGCGTTGATCCAACTTCGTGTGTAGGTTCCATGTTCCTATCGACATTCTACATGTCCCTTCCTTTTCCTTTCTTGAATCACCATTGTTGTGTCTAGGGAGGCTTAAACATCGAATTTAATAATCAAATGAAATTCTTGTGTTGAAATGAAAATATTCAATACAATACTGAAGCTCGGAATCGACAGGATGTAGTGACGGGAAAAGTTTCACAAATTAAGCCTTATTGCTTCCTTTGGAGTTTTTTTAGGAGTAACTCTTAAAAGTGTTCTCATTCGTACTCCTTATCCTAGTTATGGAATTTTCATCTGATTTGGGGCAGTTTTAGCGCTTCATCTGGGCACCGACTGGGAGCCCCGAGCGTACATCGTTCGATGCCTTCACTATATGGCCCTAAGGCAGATTTCGGTCCCGCAATTAGGTCTGACTGCACGGTGCCGCAGACGCATTTTTATTTTGTTCTCCCACTACTTCTCAATGCTAACTTAGTTTAACTATTTGACTTAATTCTTGTGCATTCAGTAATGACTGGAAAACCTGTACATACTCCTAAAACTTCTATACCCATCAAACAAATTCACAGAAACATTAAGGGTTGACGTATAATTACATAAACCAACTGTTTGACATCCTTTGATAGTTGCGGCAGAGTAGTAGTTTGTGAAATTAACAGTCTCGTTTTTGTAGAACAAAGCTTCTAAAATTTGTGGTATGCTCAATCAATACTACTACTAGCATTGTTCCTACCTTCGCGTGTTACGCTCTTCAATGATAGAAGGAAATTGAAGAAGATTTTGACTTCAGATGTGAATAATTTCACCCGTATCGTATTTTTTTACAGCATTCTATTCGTTCTGCTAGTAGCTGATGACTTTTCTAACTAGAGCACTCTGAGAGCGCATACCTCCGCCAAGCGAGGCAACGGTAGCAAAAAATTCAAATTGGCTCTAAAACCATAATTTTCTTTGTATAAACTTCAAAATCTAATCATTTGTGCTTTTTGATAGTAATAACAGCTTGTGCAATTTTGTTGAAGATCCATTCATAACTTTTTGAATTATACTGCTAACAAACGTTAAGACAAACATGAGACAATCATACAAACGAACAAACCGATCTGCACCAAAATTAATTCATTCACGTCTTCTAACATTACTAATAACCTTTATAAATTTCATAAAGATCCATTCATCATTTTTGAGTTATTGTGCTAACAAGCATAAAATTATAAACAGTGACAAGCGAACGAACGAACGGATCATTACCAAAATTTGGTCATTTACTCTTTGTTATATACCTAACAACTCATGTTAATTTCATAAAAATCCATCCATAACTTTTTGAGTTAGGGCTTTGAGAAAAATGAGGCAGACAAAACAAACAAACGGATGGACATATCTTCACCAAAAGTTAATTATCTGTTCCTCTTAACATAAATTTCGTCCAAATCGGTACGGAACTTTTTGAGTTATCTTGGTGACAGACAAACACGATGAAAACAAAACCTCCTTGGCGGAGGTAATAAAGTGAGTTTCGTAGCCAGTATACGCCATGGGTGAACAGAATGGGTATTATATTGGGCATCTCTTCTCGGAAGTCCTTTTGAAGCGAATGTACTGCTGGGAAAGCATCCGTAATCACAGTGCAATATCTGAGCAAATATAATGATATCTCGAGAACAGAAGATTATACTTTTTTACGAGTGAAGAAATTAACCGAATCGGTTTTCTTTTATTATAAAGCTATAGCAGAACAAAGCAGAAGACAGATGGGCTACTGATCAGTATCCAAGGGTTCCAAAATAGAATTAATCGATAAAAAATTGAAAGGTGTAACCTTATGGAGGACTAAATTATATGTAAACTGAGAGAAACAGAGCTTAGCAAAGGTGTGCAAATGCATAAGAGAACATTGCAAAATGTACCGTCATTTTTCTATGTCTTTATTGAGCAAGACACAAGTGGGAATTTTTTACTGACCGAACAACTGCGTAATTTAGTAGTGAAATCGAAATACAACGAAAGGTTAGACGAGATGTGCGGTAAATGGACGGCGTAACGAAGACCAGGATAAGCGGCGGACGTTAGTTCAGGAGGGGTGGGTTAGGATATGGGCTCTACCTCAGGTTAAAGCATGTGACAACATTCACTAACCGTGGAATTTCCAGCGGTGCAGTTAGTGTGCAGTGAAATGCCAAGTAAACACCTAATGAAAATTTTAATAAAATTTATTTGGTAAACGGGCTAAGCGAGATGATCAGAACAGACAGCACAGCAGAAGGGCGAGTCGGAGCTGCTTGCAGACATGAAGTGATGAAGCCCTGGTAGAAGTGAAGTGAAGCACTAACTGCCATGAAGTGATCTTGCATTGGAAGCAGAGACGTGATATAGCAATGGCAGCAGTGAAGTGATATAGCAATGGTAGCAGTCAAGGGATATAGCATTGGTAACCGTGAATGGATCTGAATGATGAAGTACTCGCCGCCATGAAGATTGAGCATCGACAGCGGTGAAGGTATAGCCTATAGTATTTGTAGCCGTAAAGTGATCCAGAATAGGTAGCCGTGAAATTTTCAGTATTACAGTAATTTTTCGACCTTCATTTCCTTGCGGCTATAAGGATGAGCTCTACCGAATGTTCTATATACATCGATTTCTGAGTTTATTGCTTCAAATCCGTCGTTGGAAAAAACTCAATTGTATGTGATATAAAAGTGCATTACATATAGTACGGTATCTATATGCCAATTTTTTCTATAAAATTTTAATATTCCTAGAAACTGTTAAGAATTTTCAATTATTCATGGTATCCAAAGGTATGATATATATCGCCTAGAGAAGATATATGATTGTGAATTTAGGTTCCCTGCTGTGCAACACATTCCTTATGGTACCACGAAGAAATTAATCTTTGTTTGAGGACTCTGTGATTATTAGACCTCATTATATTGACACTTATCTAGTATACGTGAATCAGCCTCCAGGCCCAATTGCGAGAGGCCCGATGTCAGTGTCAAGTCGATGTATGGGGTGATCTGTGGGTAAACATATCAACGTTTTGTGAACACTCAGTTGTATATGAAAGATAAAACAAAGCGTTTGAATACGTTGTACTGCGTATGAGGAACACAAAATTGTGGAGTAATTCCATGTTAAAAATGTATTCACTTGGCAGTCATTTGGAACGTGTTCTGAAAATTGATCGTTTAAATATGTTGCTATGCCCTAGAAAACACGACCATGTGATAACCCAAGCTCCGTTGCCAATACGCGCTTTGCTGGAGAGGGTAAATAAACAGTGCCTGCCTTCGCAATGATAGCTTATTAATAGTGTTGTCGATACTATGAGTAAAATAAGTCATCATGTGTGATAAAAATCAAAGCTTCATTGAATGAAAGAGCTTGCGGAAGTAGCTACGTACTGCCGAATATCTGCACTGATCGAGCATCGCGCACGCGGTACACTTTAGTGTGCGCAGTACGACAGTGTGGACGCCGCTGTGTGAATTTCGCTGTGTACTGCGACATAGCACAGGCACTTTTCGCACTTAGACCCTATATGGACGAGGCTTTACGCCATGCGTAACTTGCATCAAACTAGCTGAACCACTCCCTTACTTGTAACCTCTCCCAGGGAAAGAAATAGTTGAAGCTTGCGAATATAAACCCATAGGTACTTTATATGGTTACAAGTTGCTGATGACGTCACAGCATTTGGTGGCTCACGTTTTTAGACAAACTGTACGCAACTATTGTGCCTGTGAATAAAACAACGTAAGTAGTAGTTAAATATAAAGATAATTTCACGAACAAACTCACTTTTTCAATACTCTAAGTGCTTCTATGTCTTTTTCGTAGCGGTTTCGTTCCCATTCTTTTTTTTTTATCGTTCAGTTTCGGTTCAACCAATCTTTACCTAATTTATTCTCACCGAACCGAACCGTATCTGCCACAAAGCCTAAAATTTAAATTTTGCGCTTACTGAGTCAAACCTGACCTATTCTAGCCTAAAGTCAGACCTAATCCATTCTCGCCTAAAGTCAGACCTAACCTATTCTAGCTTAAAGTCAAACCTAACCTATTCTAGCCTAAAGTCAAACCTAACCTATTCTAGCCTAAAGTCAGACCTAACCCATTCTCGCCTAAAGTCAGACCTAATCCATTCTCGCCTAAAGTCAGACCTAACCTATTCTAGCTTAAAGTCAAACCTAACCTATTCTAGCTTAAAGTCAAACCTAACCTATTCTAGCCTAAAAGTCAGACCTAACCCATTCTCGCCTAAAGTCAGACCTAACCTATTCTAGCCTAAAGTCAATCCTAACCTATTCTAGCCTAAAGTCAAACCTAACCTATTCTAGCCTAAAGTCAGACCTAACCTATTCTAGCCTAAAGTCAGACCTAACCCATTCTCGCCTAAAGTCAAACCTAACCTATTTTAGCCTGAAGTCAGACGTAACCTATTCAAGTCTAAAGGCAAGCTTAACCTATTCTAGCCTAAGTCAAGCTTAACCTATTCAAGCCTAAAGTCAAGCTTAACCTATTCAAGCCTAAAGTCAAGCTTAACCTATTCAAGCCTAAAGTCAAGCTTAACCTATTCAAGCCTAAAGTCAAGCTTAACCTGTTCTTGCTTGAAGTCAAGGTTAATCTATTCTAGCATAAAGTCAAGCGGTAATTTTTTACTTTAGTGAAGTATCATTTCTTACCTATTTTTCAATATTGATTCCAAAAATGAAGTCCTTTTTCTCAGTCGGCTTACCTTTCCGAGATATGACTTTGAAGTTCCCATAGGAAAACGGTGGAAACTTCAAAGTCATATATCTCGAAAAGTAGAGCCGACCGAGAAAAAAAAACTCATTTTTTTAATCTGCATTGAAAATTATTTGATTAAAAGAGAAAAAGGATTAAAAATTACACCTCACTAAAGTAAAAATTGACCAGTTAAGCTTAAGCTATTCTAGCATAAAGTCAAGCTTAAGCTGTTCTAGCATAAAGTCAAGCTTAAGCTGTTCTAGCATAAAGTCAAGCTTAAGCTGTTCTAGCATAAAGTCAAGCTTAAGCTGTTCTAGCATAAAGTCAAGCTTAAGCTGTTCTAGCATAAA
>LQNS02000137.1:26935331-26947504 GCA_001587735.2 Parhyale hawaiensis | reverse complement strand
AATTGCACAAGCTGTTATTACTATCAAAAGGCACAAATGGTTAGATTTTGGAGTTTATGCAAAGAAAATTATGGTTTCAGAGCCAATTTGAATTTTTGCTACCGTTGGCTCACTTGGCGGAGGTATGCGCTCTCAGAGTGCTCGAGTTACACAATGAAATAGTACCATCTATTTATTCGAGAAAATATAGGGTTGCAAATATTGTGTGCTCTGTAGAAAAATGGAACAAGTTAACTTTAAAGCAAATACAGTACATGACATACACCAATAATTACCGGTTAATAAATTGAAGGAGAGAGGGAAATAGCTGAAGACTCGATAACACACGAATCACGCATCTATTATAGTGTCCTAGGCATCTCTATTGGCAATCTAGGGAAATGAAAAGGAAGGAACACGTAGTATGTCTATAGGAACGCGGGACTCTCGTACCAAGGTGGACCAATACACAAGGTAAGAGCAAGTCGGGAAGAAAGAGGAAGAACAAATAGCCAGCAAAGTACTAAATCAGGAAGGAAGCAAAGTGGGCTCGAAAGCGAGACGTCCCAAAGGTCTTGCTAACGTGTAGATCAGCCAACCCATTTGCCCCTTGGTCGCTGTTCCCATAATTCCGGATGGGCGAACCTGTTTAACCTACCTAGGGCTGCATGTTCATCCTGGGCTCCTGCAGGAGAGACTGCCAAATCTATATTTTTAATAGCTAATTAATTTCCAACTTGTTACTCAGCACAAAATAAGTCACACCATAGGTAATTCTGTAAATATGGGCATCACTTTTAAAGAACGGGAAAGAAGAAAAAAGCCGAAATAAACCTTTAGAAACTAGAAGAAAGACCGAGAGAAACAGAAAGACCTGTGCATGAGACGGACACTACAATTTTGTGAGGGCTCAGCGGCTGGCAGCTGTTCTGTTCGGAGAGAATTCTTTTTCTCCAATGTAGTGGTTGAAAACTGCGGCAACAATAATAATAATAATGCGTCGTTTGGGAATACTGTATATTGTCCTTGGTCCCATGTCCTTGGACACGCCAAATGACAATTTTAGACTGCATATTTTGGGATTAGATTTTGGGAGTGAACATTTTACGTTTGAACATTTTGTGATTGGACAATTTGTGAATGAATATTTAGTTATTGCACATTTTATGACAGCTTACTTTGGGATTACTCATCTTGAGGTCGGGCATATCGGTAAGACGCATTTTGGGACTGGACTTTTTGTAATGGAACATTTTGGCCTGGCATGTTCTAACATGGAGCATTCCGGCATGGGACATTTTGGCATGAAACACTTGGGTGTGGGACACGTTGCATGGAACACACGGAGGTCGTCTCGTCAGGGGATCGGAGTTGTCACAGGAGCCTTCAGTCTCTACCGCCATAGCTCTGACAATCTGTGATCGGCTGCAGCCGTGCACCGCACTCCTCTGTAGATAGCGAGCATCTATCTGCAGCACGAACCAGTGCATGTGCATTTCCCAGTTCAGCTGTTCGACCAAGCTAATTTTCCTTTACTTTATGTCAGGGTTGGCTGGTTTAAACAAAATGGTTTAAACCACATAGAAAACTATGGTTTAAACCAATAAAAAACATATCTTTTTGTTGTTTAGGCTTTTATTCAACTGTTTCGGTTTTTATTCTTAAACTTTGCAAAATAAAGAGTTTTGCTTCTAGAAAGTATTAAATTTTAGTCACAGAACTGAAAGGATTTGTTAATGTGTTTCGTTTCAGGAATCCGTTTGACTGTAGGACAGTTAGGGTCAACTATTGTTTATGTTTATTAAAAACTTAGAACTTATTGAATTTTGTGTTATTTCATATGAGAGATACATGTCTAATTATATTCTGGTAAGCTATAGTCAAACCAGCGTAAGAAGTCCTTTAGGGGCGGTGCTGAATTGAACGCAGCAGTGCCAAATCTAATCTATTAACTAATGTACTTTGAGTGTTCGAATGTAATATAATTTTAACGATTGAGTCAAGTTATACCTCGCGCGTAATGAGATTTGGCGAAGTTGCATTTCATTTTTAGCCACGCCCATCGGACTCCTTACTCTGTTTAAACTATAAAAGCTATTGAAAAATAGAAGTAGTAGTTACTGTATATAGTTGCGGTTAGATAGCTATTGAGCTCATGAGAAGGATGTAGGCATATAGCTATTTCACTTTCTTCAGTTTATTACTCTGCTCTTAATAGCTAGCAAGTAGCTAGCTATTTCTATCGAGATGTCTTTGTATTTTTGAGTGTTTCTAAGATTTTCAAAGGAGTTTATAGCTATTTCACTTTCTTTAGTTCATTACTCTGTTATCAATTAGCTAGTAGCTTGCTATTTCTGTCAAGTTGTATTTGTAATTCGAATTGTTGTCAAGTTTAACAAAGGATTTGATGTCGCATTTGTAAATTATAGTATCTCTGCAGTTTCTATATAAAATAAATGTAGCCATAGCAAATACAGGCACCTAATCTGCTAACTACTTCTTCGTAACCCCTTTATTTTAAAATCACTCTTCTGCCATAAGAAGTTGAAACGAAGTGACTAGCATTGTTGATTAGCTAGTTACATGTGTCTACACTGCAGAAAACCCTTTAAATGTTGAATAAAATTCCTAGAACTCTGGAAAAAACGACAAAATATAAAAAAATAAACCAATGAACACTTTTTTTTTTGTTCTAACCCAAAAAAACATGGTGTTTGTTTAAACAAAGAAAAAACATGGTGTTTTGTTTAAACAAAGAAAAAACATGGTTTTTTCTAACTCTGCTTTATGTACAGTGTTGTGCAAAATTTACTGAAATTTTGTAATGGTGTTGTGCACTGGGCAAAACTGATTGCAAGCTTGTTGTGTGTTGTATTGTGCAAACCCTATGGTAGTTTTTTGGTAATGCTTGTACAGTCCGAAGCCTATGGTAACTCTGTAGTAGGCCTTTATTATACGGTGCAAAGCTTGGTATAACTTTGGTAGAGTACCTATGTACATTCCACTGTACAAAACCTATTGTAACGATGAACTCTCTTAGCCAGCAGCGTTCGGGCGAGTGCTCTCCATACCACTGGATCTACGAACCGAGGTGTCGAAGACCTACCCAGCGGTGAACGTTGCACCTCGAGACTCAACACAGTGATGATCTCATCGAAAATCGTCACAAAAGTTTTCGCGAACAAGAAGAGAGCCTCCGTAGAAGAAGTTAAAAGTAAAAGAAGCCAACCGGTGCTGGGTATGCCGTCTACCTCGGCATATGGTAAGAACATTGCGAGGATCACTGAAAATATGTCAAATTCGCTGACAATTTCGCCTCCCGTGACCCAAGTGGCTTCTTCCCTGACTAGTGTGCCAGAAACCTCCAACGCGGCAAGTGCTCGCAGCAGCCCACGTCAGTGTCCACTGACGGGCAGGCCCTCAATCAATCGAGCAACAAGCGCCCTTAGTAACACAAAGCAGGTATTTAATGGAAATATTCGGAATGTTACTACGCCGGAAGCGGTTACTTGTACAGATGATAGTTTTAATAAAGTGAGACCAGAGAATGGATCTCCTAAACTCCACTTACCTGAGGGACTGTCAACAGTTCGTGAAAATGATGCTTGTTATTTACAAAATAGTGAATGCCAACTTGAAGCAAGCACCAAGGCGTTTGGGGAACTGCCCAGCCGCGTATGCGCGCTGCCTAAAACTCCAGGGTATCCGCACTGTGAGGACAGAGCGCGTGCTCCTCACCAGGCTACCACTGGCGGTGCACCTGGGTGCAGTACTGAAATAAAGCTTACCAAGAAGCCTCCCACACCTGGTCGAGACCTCTACCACAGTGATCTCAATGTATCTGTAGTTGTTCCTGCAACAGGAATAAGATCGGCGTACCCAACTATTTGTCAACGCATCATGCACGAAGCCACGCATAACCTGAGTGATGACAATTTACCTAAAACGCCTGGTCGTAGCATCGCCCACGGAAAATTAAACTACCAATCGAACGATAATTCACCTAAGACGTCTAGTCGTAGCATCGTCCATGAAGCATTACCCTACCAACTCAACGATGATTTACCGAAGACGCCTGGTCGTTGCATTGTCCATGAAGCATTACCCTATCAATTCAAGGATAATTTACCTAAGACGCCTGGTCGAAGCATCCCCCACGGAACATCAAACTACCAATCTAACGATAGTTTCCCTAACACGCGGGGTCGTAGGATCGTCCATGAAGTATTGCCCGACAAATTCAATGCTAATTTACCTAAGACGCCTGGACGTAGCATCGTCCATGAAGCATTACCTTACCAATCCAACGATAATTTACCAAAAACGCCTCGTCGTAGAATCCTTTATGAAGCTTTGCCGTACTCGTGTCATGAGAATTTGCCTGCAAAGCCTGGCTGCAGCCTCATTCATGAAGCTTTGCCACACAAGCCTTGTGAGAATTTACCTAAAACACCTGGTTTCAGCATCCTTCATAAACCTATGTCGCACCAGCCTAGTGAGAATTTATCTAAATCACCTGGTTTCAGTTTCGTTCATGAAGCTTTGCCACAACAAGCTAGTGAGAGTTTACCTAAAACGCCTGGTTTCAGCGTCGTTCATGAAGCTATACCGCACAAGCCTAGTGAGAATTCATCTAAAACACCTGGTTTCAGTTTCTTTCATGAAGCTTTGCCACACCAAACTAGTGAGAATTTATCTAAAACACCTGGTTTCCGTTTCGTTCATGAAGCTTTGCCTCACCAAGCTTGTGAGAATTTACCTAAAACGCCTGGTTTCAGCTTCGTTCATGAAGCTATGCCACACCAGCCTGGTAAGAATATACCTAAAACACCTGGTTTCAGCTTCATTCATGAAGCTATGCCACACCAAGATAGTGAGAATTTATCTAAAACACCTGGTTTCAGCTTCGTTCATGAAGCTTTGCCTCACCAAGCTTGTGAGAATTTACCTAAAACGCCTGGTTTCAGCATCTTTCATGAAGCTATGCCGCACCAGCCTGGTAAAAATATACCTAAAACACCTGGTTTCAGCATCGTTCATGAAGCTATACCGCACAAGCCAAGTGAGAATTTATCTAAAACACCTGGTTTCAGTTTCTTTCATGAAGCTATGCCGCACCAGCCTGGTAAGAATATACCTAAAACACCTGGTTTCAGCTTCGTTCATGAAGCTTTGCTACACCAAGCTAGTGATAATTTACCTAAAACGCCTTGCTTCAGCTTCGTTCATGAAGCTTTGCCGCGGCAGCCCTCTGTGAATTTACCTAAAACGCCTGGTTTCAGCTTCGTTCATGAAGCTTTGCCGCACCAAGCTAGAGAGAATTTACCTAAGACGCCTGGTCTCAGCTTCTTTCATGAAGCAATGCCGCACCAAGCTAGTGAAAATTTATCTAAAACTGGTTTCAGCTCCATTCATGAAGCTTTACCACACCAAGCTAGAAAGAATTTACCTGAAACGCCTGGTGTCAGTTTCGTTCATGAAGCTTTGCCACACCAAGCTAGTGATAATTTACCTGAAACGCCTGGTTTCAGTTTCGTTCATGAAGCTTTGGCACATCAAGCTAGAGAGAATTTACCTAAGACGCCTGGTTTCAGCTTCTTTCATGAAGCTATGCCGCACCAAGCTAGTGAAAATTTATCTAAAACTGGTTTTAGCTCCATTCATGAAGCTTTGCCACTCCAAGCTAGTGAGAATTTACCTAAAACACCTGGCTTCACTATCGTTCATGAAGCTATGCCGAATAAGTCGAATGGGAATTTGCCTAAAACACCTGGTTTCAGCTTTGTTCAGGAAGCTATGCCGCACCAGCCTAGTGAGAATTTATATAAAACACCTGGCTTCAGCTTCGCTCATGAAGCTATGCCGCACACGGCTAGTGAAAGTTTATCTAAGACACCTGGTTTCAGCTTCGTTCGTGAAGCTATGCCGCGGCAGCCCTCTGTGAATTTACCTAAAACGCCTGGTTTCAGCTTCGTTCATGAAGCTTTGCCACACCAAGCTAGAGAGAATTTACCTAAGACGCCTGGTCTCTGCTTCTTTCATGACGCTATACCGCACCAAGCTAGTGAAAATTTATCTAAAACTGGTTTCAGCTCCATTCATGAAGCTTTGCCACACCAAGCTAAAGAGAATTTACCTAAGACGCCTGGTTTCAGCTTCGTTCATGAAGCTTTGCCACACCAAGCTAGTGATAATTTACCTGAAACGCCTAATTTCAGGTTCGTTCATGAAGCTTTGCCGCACCAAGCTAGTGAAAATTTACCTAAAACGCCTGGTTTCAGCATCGTTCATGAAGCTATACCGCATCAGCCTAGTGAGAATTTATGTAAAACACCAGGTTTCAGCTTCATCCATGAAGCTTTGCCACTCCAAGCTAGTGAGAATTTACCTAAAACACCTGGCTTCACTATCGTTCATGAAGCTATGCCGAATAAGTCGAATGGGAATGTGCCTAAAACACCTGGTTTCAGCTTTGTTCAGGAAGCTATGCCGCACCAGCCTAGTGAGAATTTATATAAAACACCTGGCTTCAGCGTCGCTCATGAAGCTATGCCGCACCAGTTTAGTGAAAATTTACCTAAAGCGCCTGGTTGCAACATCGTTAACGAAGCTTTGCACAGCCCGTCTATTGAAAATATACCAATAACTCCTAATCGAAGCATCAAGCATGACTCATTATTTCCCAAATTTCATGATAAGATAAGAAAGTTACCTACTGACAGCATCGATTATGAGGTTTTGCCGCGCCCGTTCGATGAGAATCTGCCTAAAACCCTTGATCGCAGTACTGTTCATGAAACCTTGCCGTGCGATTCTAATGAGAAAGTACCCAAAATATCTGGTCGTTGTATCATAAATGAAACTTTGTCCTGTCAACCTATTGAACGATTACATATCACTACCAATAGGGACGAAGATCTGCCGTGTCTTCCTGACGAACGTTTATCTCGGACGTTGCATGGTAATGTGATTGTTGGTTTGTCAGAAACGTCTGATCACAACAGTGCTTGTCAAGTCCAGGAATGTTACTTCAACGAAAAGTTGCCTAATTACAATCGCAACGATACCTCAAACTCTTCAGCTGTTGCAAGACCAGGCGCACCGGTGCGGGCCTGTAATAGACTATCCTATTCTCCTTCTGGTAACGCGTGGATTGGGAGCGTTACTCAAAACTCTGTCAATGAGATTGATGATCATTTCAGTAAAAATCAAATCAATCCCTCTTGTCGGGAGCAAACGGTTAGTTCTCGAACAGCGGCGGAATATTCTCCTAATTGCAAAGCAGCAGCAAATTGTAGGGACGGATTACAACGAATCGCTGGAGTTGAATCTAAAAGCCGAGATCGTATAATCCCAAGTAGATGTGATATTGCTGAGGAAGACGTTGAAAGAATCTGTTCCACCGATATATGTGTTGAAAGCACTAAAATACATTACGAGGAGTATTACGAAACCGCTGCTTTGCATTCTGGTCGTCAGTTTTACCATTCCGACTATCAGCTACAAACTCGTCGAGTGCGCTACATCCAAGGCGATGACACCTTCAACGAAATTCCTATTACTCCTGGAAATTGGCTGACAACTTCATCGGTCCGGGATATTAATAATTCGAGTATCGAGGTGGTTAACTCTTCCCAAAAATACGGAAGAAGGCCTTTGCGAGAGTTGGATACTCTAGAAATATTGCCCAAATCTTATATTGTTGACAGGTTCTTGAAGTCTTGCAGTGAAAAGAGAAAACGAGGGTTTACTTCCAGCAGAACCGATGGCAGCATTGATGTAGTCAATGTGGCTTCAGTCTCGTCACATGTTAGTAGTTCACAAGCAAATGCAGAAAATATTTCCGTATATGAGTTGCCTCACTCGACAAATTCAGTTGAAGTAGTGAATCATCGTGCATCACAGCTGGCTACTCATGAATGTTTTGGAGAGGAAATCCCTCCATCCATCCAGACAGTTGACTCCCTACCGTCTGTATTGCTAGTGGACGGTAGCACAGTAAATGATGATAGTGCAGTTCATGACGAAACGATTTGTTCAAAAAGTTACTGTTCAGCAACTGAGCATGTAAATCGTAACAGTCATGACGCAAACAATATTCCCATTTTTTGTGTAGTTAATGCTAGGCGAGCTGAAGAAGATTGTGAGAAACTCTCAGTGCTCATCGCTGACCTTGATCCTAAGATTTTAGGTCGACAAGCCAACCAAGTTGAAGACAGTGCAGGATCGCACGGAAATTGTTCTAACGATGCTGAAAATGACGTTGAGCAACGGTCACCTCGTAATGATATCGATACACTTCTGCTGCCACTCGAATACGCAAACGTAGTACCGAACAGCCGCAGCACACCTTTCAGTGTTAGTAACCCCAATCCTACCAACTGCTTGGGAGTCCCACCTAACTGCCCTGTCAGTGCAGTGCAAACGTCACCAAAATTAAACCCCGAATATTCTGACGTGGTGCCATGTTCTCTTTCAGAGCATTTATCGGATAATTATTCATGTCATGCTTGCAATGTCCAAACAACAAGAAAAGAACGGCAGCTATCTGCATCGCCGTATTCGATACATTCGCAGAGGATGTCACTACCCTATGCTAAGGGAATGGAAGGACATGCTGCTCCAGATTTTTCAACTAGGCCTCATAAGCCGGAGCATTCACCTGGAGGGCACAGTCTTACTCCTAGATCTAGCAGAGCTTCTCCCCGTTCCGGCTACTGCTTTACATCGCAGAGCGCTCAAAATTCAGCTGCACACATCCTACCCTCAGAGACTTGCTCAGTTTCTGAACTTCCTATTACTCATCTCTCAGTTTCACAAGATGTTAATGTCCGTAGTGACTCTAGGAAGCAAATTGTTGAAGCATCTGCCGGTACAGAACGACTTGCATCTGATGTATCCGCGAGTGATTGGATGTCCGCTGGCTCCTCTGATAATACGCTGCAAACTGAAGGTTGTCAATTTATAAAGGCCAAAGCATTGTCTAACGAAAGTGAGCAACTGCCCGTGATAGGTACGACATTTGTAACCACAAATGTGATTGGTGGCGGTGAATCTCTGCTCAACCACGGTTGGAAAAGTATATGCACGTGTTCTGTCGAAGACCCCGCTACACCTCGGCCACGCCATCTATCCTACCTTGGTTCCGAAGTATCACAGCCACAACAGTCAAAAGGGTCAACCCCGTCCGATTCCGCTGCATCACCTTTCATACAATTCACTAAATTTGCTACTGAAGAGTACATCCATTCCCCAAGTATCACCGTATGCTCAACCATTGTTCCAGAATCAAGTAGCACACCTTTGACGACCACCTGTGCTGCATCAGATAGTGCTGGACTAACTTCATCTTATCGTGAATCAGGCCTCGCCCAGATGGAAAAGTCACTACGGTCTTGCAAAATTCGCAGTTCGGTCACTCCGCTGCCTTGTAAATTATTTGCTAATGCTAAATCCGCAGAAGTGAATTTCTCGCCGAGTAGAGCCTGTCCCAACAAAGGTGAAGCTCCACACAGTTCTCTTTGTTACTGTTTTACCTACGGTAATCCTGAGAAAGATTCTGAGGAGATCATGAACAAAGTAATTGAACCCAGCATTACACAAAACGGCCAGCATTCGCGTCCAGAGTCGTTTAAACTATCGAACAGCAAATTTATCGACGCAGTTGGTGATGAAACTCGTGAAATATCTGCTAAGGTAACACAAAAACCTTTAAGAGGTACTTCCATATCACTAGAGTCTGAAGAACTCACTGGAAATGCAAATTCAAGAAAAGTTTCTCAAGAACAGTCAACAAGAAGTGAATCACCTTGCACATTATTTGAGAAGTCAAAGATCTCGAAGAGCTCTCCACCGCGGGGACAGAGTACGCTCCAGGACTGGAGTCATGAACGCACTAATCAGGGGAATCAAACAGTCACTCAAAATCTGATGCTTTCCCAACTACTCTTCACCGATCAGCCTAGTAGCAAACTCTCAGAAATATTTACCAAGAAAACTAACCAATCAAATCAAATTGCATCTCCATCATCACCCACTCTTACTGAAGTATTTTCCGATATCGAAACTGAACCTGCATTTTTGGGCACTAACGAGTCGCAAGGCTCATCTTACAAAGAAATCCGAAATGGCTCTTATTGTAATGAAATTTCGACGCTTTTAGAAGCTGCAGATAATGAAACCTCACCTGCTTCCCAAGTCGACTCATTACTCTACTCAGAAAAGGAATTGTCAGTCGCTGGAGCAGACGAGTCGGGTATCCTTCAGGTAGAAGGACGACTCGATGGAGGAATTATCGCTGTTGGCACTTCATGCGCTAGGCATATCACCATTCCTGAAGATAAACTGCCAAGCGTTCAAGATGAACTCAATCGACTTACAGAAGGCGATAAATCATCGTCCCCATTTACCATGGTTGATCTTCCAGAAGTAGCCCCTGACGACCAAAAAACTACAGAATTTCTCGGACCTGTCTCTAAGAAACTACTCGTTCTCAGAAAAGGAGAACCGAATCTGCCCAGTGAAGCCCCTGCACCTGATCTGTGTCGTCAAGACGCATCACCGGATCTGTGCAATCAAGAAGCTGCACCGGATCTATGCAGTCAAGACGGTATATCGGATCTGTGCAGTCAAGAAATTGGAGAAGTACCGGTTGTTAATAAGATAAAAACGTACGTTTTTGAAAATGCAGCATCAGTTCCACAATATCAAAGCGCTTTGATCTCAAATTTTGGAAAACCCTCTTCAGAAAACAGAGAACCTGACCTCTCGGCAATTAGTGAACCATCCGGTTTAGAAACTGGGGAATCACTTGTCTCAGTAGCCGGAAAACCTATCGTCTTCAAAAAGGAAGTGCCCATTTCTGAAGCTGGACCACCCACATCAGAAACCGATGAACTACGCATCTCCGAAGCTGGTGAACTACTTATCTCAAACACCGGAGAACTACCCATCTCTGAAAACTGGGAAAGCCTCATCTCAGATACAGGAGAACGACCTGTCTCAGAAGTTGGTGAACCGCCCATCTCAGAAGCTCGTGTACCGCCCATCTCAGAAGCTGGTGAACCGGCCATCTCAGAAACCGGACTACTGCCTATCTCAAAACCTGAAGAACCACTTATTTCAGAAACCAGAGAGTTTCCCATTTTAGAAACTGGAGGACAACCTTTTTTAGCTGCCGAAGAACTGCAAATTTCAAAATTCGTAGAACCAATCATCTCAGAAACCGAACAATCAATGATTCCAGAAACCGAAAGAACACCCGTTTCAAAAACCAAAGAACTGCTTGGCTCTGAAGTCGAACAATTATCCGATTTAGAAGGCGGTGAACCGCCCATTTCAGCAGTCGTAGGATTACCCATTTCTGTTTGCAAACATAGTAAATACCTAGCAGTCAACTCAGCCAATCAGGACGCTATGTGGTCAGAGTTGCCCAGTCAAGACGCTACACTAGATTTGCACAATCAAGAAGTTGCATTCACTCTGGCGAGTGAAGACCCTGCACCTGATCTCTGCCGTCAAGACTCTGCACCTGATCTCTGCCGTCAAGACGCTGCACCTGATCTGTGCCGTCAAGACCCTGCACCTGATCTCTGCCGTCAAGACCCTGCACCTGATCTGTACCGTCAAGACGCTGCAGTGGGTCTGTGCAGTCAAGGCGCATCACCGGATCTGTGCAGTCAAGAAGCTGCACCAGATCCGCCCAGTCGAGACGCTGTACTGGATCTGCCCAGTAGCGACACTGTACCGGATCTGTGGAGTCAAGACGCATCACCGGATCTGCCCAATCAAGAAGCTGCACTGAATTTGTGCAATAAAAAAGATGCACTGGATCTGTGCAGTCAAGACGCTGCACGGGATATGTGCGATCAAGAATATACACTGGATCTGTGCAGGCAAAACGCTACACCGTATCTGCCCAGGCAAGAAGCTTCACCGTATCTACCCAGCCAAGCCACTGCACCGCATCTGCCCAGCCAAGAAGCTGCACCGCATCTGCCCAGCCCAGAAGCTGCACCACATATGCCCAGCCCAGAAGCTGCACCGTATCTACCCAGCCAAGAAGCTGCACCGTATCTGCCCAGCCAAGAAGCTGCACCGTATCTGCCCAGCCAAGAAGCTGCACCGTATCTGCCCAGCCAAGAAGCTGCACCGTATCTGCCCAGCCAAGAAGCTGCACCGTATATGGCCAGTCA
>LQNS02000137.1:26886260-26900066 GCA_001587735.2 Parhyale hawaiensis | reverse complement strand
CGGTAGTGCTGCAATACATACGGTAGTGCTGCAATACATACGGTAGTGCTGCAATACATACGGTAGTGCTGCAATACATACGGTAGTGCTGCAATACATACGGTAGTGCTGCAATACATACGGTATGTGCAGTCAGTCAGCCACGCTTCAGCTTTACAGGAAACTCATGCTTCGTTACTGCTGACGCTTTTCGTTGGCTCCTTCTATTAAACTTTCTCAAGAGCTGAGGATAGACGGCTCCATGGAGTAAAGAAGACGCAGACAGGCAGTTCTTCAGTATTTGCGCAAGAAAATTTGTCTTAATGATGACGTCACAGTCGTCATTTTGCTGTTTTAGCACAAGTTAATGTACAGGATACGAGTTTCATGTAGTGTTGTACACTGCTCCAGCCGGTTGGAATTTCGTCCAAGCTTAATGGCTAGAAAACTCTGAAGAAAGAAGGCTTTCTGAAATTAAATAATCCTAAGAGTCCTTCTACTTCCAAAGACGTTGAGAATGTGTAATACACTTCTTCGATTAAATTTACGTCTTGTTAGTTATTATTTTCTAATGCTGCTCTATCCAAATGATATACTCGTTATGTGAATATGTTCATAACACGAAGCTGATGGCTCACTGAGAGACAAGTCTTAATACTGACGTCAGATGAATGTAGAGGAAATGCTAAGGTGCACTTAGAAGCGGTGCGTCTGTGTCTTTATTAGTTTGTTGGCCGCTGACTCATCGTCCCGAAAACATCTCGGTAGCATAGATACAGAAGCATGACTGACACGCGAGATGCAGCTCATCGCATCACGTTGTTCCAGCGAATGTTTAATGTAGCCCCGGCATACATATCCTACAAACCTTCATGACGAATGGAAGGAAAGCATTTATTAAGACAATGCTTAGTTCACAAGGTATCTTAAAATTCTACGCCTATGAAGGAGCAGATAGCCATAACATCATTGCATTTTATACATTATTTGTTTACGACATGAAGCACTTTAGACGGAAAATTCACATTATGATAGGACACGTAACTTATTCTAATGCCTTCCAACTTCAGCGCAAGCAGCTCGAGACGAAAATCAACGTATTTTCCATAAGAGCTGCGGGCGGTAATGAGACATGTTCCACCATGCACGATGCCGTACACAGCACGATACCTTCCGCCGCAGTATAAGATTGTCCCCACTCTTTATTTTCAACCGATGAGATACGAGTTCCTACGTTTTTTTTCTGATTAGTGTTATTTCTCACGATTACTTGACTGAGAAAAATTTCTGTAATCGAAAATTGTCATTTGGGAGAATGTTTATTGATCGATAATTTTAATTAAACCAACAGTATGATGCAAACAGTATTGCTGCCCCTTCATCTGCTTCATATTTCCACCAAATCCAATTAAAACTAGAGCACTCTGACAGCGCATACCTCCGCCAAGCGAGGCAACGGTAGCAAAAAATTCAAATTGGCTCTGAAACCATAATCTCCGTTGTATCAACTCCAAAATCTGATCATTTGTGCCTTTTGATAGTAATAACAGCTTGTGCAATTTTCTTGAAGATCCGTTCGTAACATCTTGAGTTATGCTACTAACTAACGTTATAACAAACATGAGTCAAACATGTAAACGAACGAACGAACCTATCTGCACCAAAATTTAATCATTTGTCTTTTAACATTACTATCAACCCCTATAAATGTCATAAAGATCTATTCATTTTTTTTTAGTTATTGTGCTAACAAGCATAAAATTAAAAACAATGACACACGAACGAACGAACAAATGGATCATTACCAAAATTTGATCATTTACTCTTCGTTATATACTCAACAACTCATGTCAATTTCATAAAAATATGTCCATTACTTTTTAAGTTATGGCATTGAGAAAACTGAGGCAGACAAACAAGCAAACAGATGGACGGATCTTCACCAAAAGTTAATCATCTGTTCCTCCTAACATACATAACAATCCCTGTAAATTTCGTCAAAATCCGTCCATATCTTTTTGAGTTATCTTGGTGACAGACAGACAAACAAACAAACAGATAGACAAACCCGACGAAAACATAACCTCCTTGGCGGAGGTAATTAGAGCGCTCTGAGACAGCATACTTCCGCCAAGCAAAGCATTGTTAAATAAAAATTTCAAATTGGTTCAGAAACTATATCCTTTTTATTAGCTCCAAATTCTGGTCATTTGTGCCTTTTGACTACAATACCAGCTTCTCAGTTTGTTGAAGATCCGTTCATAACTTTTCGAGTTGTGTTGTTGACACACATTATTACAAACATAAGACAGAAACTTAGGTTCGCCCATCCTATGTTATGGGGCTTGGTGAACCCAGGGGGATCGTGTAGGTTACCTTAGCAATTAACTAGGCCTTCGGGACGTCTATCTTTCGTGCCCACTTTGCTTCCTTCCCGATTTCATACTCCTACTTGCTCATGCTTTATTCTGTTCATCCTCTTCATTCCCGACTTGCTGTTCCCATGCGCGTCGATCCTGTGTGGGAATACCTTTGTGCATGGGTTCCCCGTTTCTATCGGCATACTATATGTCCCTTGCTCTTTCCTCTGTGATATCGTACAGCTCGGAAATGGAGGCTTAAGCTTTCTGACAATAACTTAGACAGAAAGACCTACCGATCATCACCAAACTTTGATTATTTATGTCTTTCAACATATACAACAATTCTTGCGAATTTCATAAAGATTCGTTCATAACTTTTTCAGCTATTTTTCTAACAAACATATCTCAAGCAGAGAGACAAACAAACAGATCATCACAAAATTTTGTGGTCATTTCTCTTCTTAATATACCTAACAACTCATGTAAATTTCATAAAAATCCGTTAAGAACTTTTCAAGTTATAGTATTAAGAAAAAAGAGGCAGAAAAACAAACATTGAACAAATCGGAGTCACCCTCAACACCGAAATTTCCCGAAATCAGCCGAAATCTACCGAAATCAGCAGATATCTACCGATTCGGAAACTAAAGGGAAACCGCTTACCCTGCTAACACAGGACGTCGAATCAACGATGTGAGCCATGGTACAACGTGCTATACGTTGATTTTTGAACTGCAGATAACGTTGTTAGCACGTCGTATCACCACGTGCTAACAACGTGATGGGCACGGTTTCTGCACATAGTGCTAAGCGGTCCCTTGTTACGTTGTAATACGACGTGCTAAGGATGTACCCAGCACGTTGTTAACCGATTGTGATACAATGTGCTAACAACGTTATCTGGAGCTAAATTTACAATGTCTGGTAGCTATGGAGGTTGCCTCAGCGCTGTCAGCACGTTGTCTTACAACATGCTAAGACAACGTAATGTGGACTCTCGACCTGATATCTATGCAGAATCATTATACAATTTTTTGCAGGGTAGCAACGGCAAAGCCTAAGCTATGATTAAAATAAATAATTGCCACCCCCCCCCCCCAACATATTCAGCCCTGTAAGAGGTGTGTTCACATCTATAAGTTGAAAGTGACACCTTACGGTTTTAATTGCAGTTTGACCAGGCAGAAATTTGAATTTTTTTCAGGTTCATCTTGCATTTTCGCCGGGCCAAACGTTGTGGTGTTTGTTTTAATGCCTAGCTGAAGAAACAGTGTATTTAGTATACATGAGTGAAAGTTGGATACACCCAGGGAGAACCAGACAGACATACGAAGAAAACGAACGGGCGTGAAATAACGTTTTTTTCGGACCAAGCAGCTGCAGCCCACGCTCAACATTATGTTTATAAATAATTGTATTACTAATATTGAAGTGCTCTATCTATGCTTGTCTTATAGAGCGTAGTACTTGTACTTCCTGAGCCAATTTTATAGGTAACATATATCTGCTGTCTGTTTGGTTCTCCTGTTATTTTTACTCTCTGGATACACCAGTCATGCTTGCCAATGACACCCGAATAGTTTCACCAATGTCCTCAGCCAAGCCTCAAATTCCTGTGCAGGAAATATATATACCATGCTGGGAAGTTCTGCTTCAGGTCAGCTCTGGTTTCGTAATCTACCCTGTGGTAAATTTTTAAGATTACGGTTACCCCAACTCAGCCTAAACTAACCCATCCTAACCTAACCCATCCTAACCTAACCCAAAAACAATAGAAACTTCCAAGTTAAATATCTCGAAACGTACGTATTCCCAACGAAAATGTTATGTATTCCTGGAAAAAGTCTTAGAATGCCTTATTTTACCTAAATATGTCAACAAAAATACTGGATTTGAGTGGGAGGTAATCTATCTTGACATATTAGACCATTTTTTTATCTCCAGAGTTTCTCTTCAATCTAAGAATTTGATTCGAAACTATAGATCCAACATTTTCATATAGCACACCTGTAAAAAGAAATGATAAATTTCCTGAGAGTATAAATAACCCCTCGGGGGGCACATGATGGGCCATTGGCCATTTTAGGTTAGGTTCGCTCATCCTATGCTATGGGAAGCGTCATCCCCAGGGGGGATTGTATACGTTACCTTAGCCATTAGCTAGGCCTTCAGGACGTCTGTCTTTCATGCCCACTGTGCTTCTTTCCATCTTCCTACTCGTACTGATGCTGCTTTGTTCTGTTCCTCCTCTTCTTTCCCGACTTGCCGTTCCCATGCGCGTTGACTCGTGCATGGGTTCCACATTTCTCTTGGCATTCTTTATGTCTCTTCTTTCTTCCTTTCTTTGGATCACAGTGTACTTTCTGGGTAGGGAGGCTTATAATGGGAATATAATAATGATCCTGAGAGTAAAAACGTTTTAATAATAATTCTATATCAGCGTTTAGTGTGAGAATGTGAAAAAATAAATATATTTTAGGTGGAATTCAGTAAATTTCGGTCGAGGACAGGTCGTCTTTTACTACTAACATGCCCTAACAATCCCTATAAATTCCGTAATGATCCGTCCATAACGTTTTGAGTTATCTTGGTGGCAGACAGAGATACAGACAGACAAATACGACAAAAACGTAACCTCCTTTGTAGAGGTATAAAGTATACGTACATATAGTGGAACCTCGAGCTCGCTAGGAGGAAAATCCTTATTTCGCTGCATATCCCAAAATAGTCAGTGGTCGATGTTTTGTACAGATCACATACGTTGTGTCCATTTTTCTGCTTACCGGTACATGAATTTTGTACTCAATCACCCCTCTTTCCATAAATTTCTCACTCTGCAAATATGGCTCTTGCTATAAGTGACGATTCCAGAAACTATATTTATCCCGCCGCGAGGACTGTTACGCCCACTTCGATAACTTGATCAGTGGTGCAAAGTAAGCAGGGAGTATTGTTGCAAGATGTCGGCGGATGGAAACACAACCGCCGCTGGCAGTGCGCCGCACACACCACGGAGAGAAGTGCGCTGTCGATGAGACTGAAGTGTTTACAGAGCTGGAAGAACTGCTCTCGTCTCTTCTGCAAGTGGTTTAGTGAGGGACGTGATGGACGAGTTTTTGTTTCTAGCTCTAGAATAGAAACACCAAATGAGGCTCATCATAATCTAGTGCAGTGCGTGGTGCATAGCTCTCCATATGCGATAAAAGTCACATCATGTACGAAGAGGGAAAATTACAGCTGTTCGAAATTCTACGGAAATTGATCCGATATCTTCAACAATGACTGTTCACTGTGATCCGTAAAATTATACAAAGTTTGTTCTAAATAACGTTAGTGTTGCAAAGGAGTTACATTACTAGTACGTTTGTCTTTGGTATTATGCATGCATGATGCATTGCAACTTTTGCTAATATGCTGTTAATGCTGCTCAATAGGTGTATGCTAATAGAAAACCAGCCCAGACAATAAATAAAATAAATGCACTTTATTAGGTACACATAGGGACATGGTACACGTGCGCTGGGCACAGTTTAATATAAGAGTACCTACTTCAGATACAAAGAAGAGCTAGTACTATCATTACAAACTGCATTGCAGCTCGTTGTTTGGCCCCTGTTCGGTACTAGTATTCGCTACCATCGCTTGTACAATGTACAGGTTAGATAGCTTGTAGCCAGGACCATTACGGATCATCTTGAGTAAGATGTAATCAGATTTTTTCTATCCTGAGCTGGACACTCAGAGCACATTTTCTTGTCCCGATTTTGAAGTAATCGGCATACTTCTCGTCAAATATCAAACTTGTGCTGGTTGACCCCGGCACTTTGATCAATCACCATAAGCATCGAATGAACTTCTGCTTGAAATTCGATCAAAGCGAGTAACAGCATACCTATCCAGGGACTAGCTATAGCTCCGAAACAGCTGATATTTTACCTCTTTCGAACAGTCACCAAACTTTCTGGTGGAGAAAACGAAAGAGAAGCGCTCCTCATTTGCAAATGTTTTTCTCATTAACTTTACAGTATAACCTTACAGTCGGGGCCTCGCACCAGAATTTGTGCAGTTGTAAATGTTTCTTAATATAACCCCTTCACCATATCCAACGCGGTAATTGGCTTCCAAGGTAGTTCACAGTGTATCTACAATATAATAAAAACCGCTGTGTATTTATCTGTCTGGTTAATTATGTATTTGTTTATTTATTAATTCATTTTCTGTCCCGTTTTAACAAAACAGCGGAAATTAGCCCAGTTTGGAGGCTGCCCATGGTCATCCTGTTAAGCTTCATTGAAAACTGATAGTAGAAAATAGGCCACGTTGCAGATGACATCAAACATATCTTAATCAAAGACAATTGAAATTCAAACAATGAAGATATCGAAGACTTAGTCTGATTTGTACGAGTATTAACTTCTCCATATATTGAATCTATGATGGAGTACTAGAGGGCCCAGCCGTCAAAAATGATGGCAAAAATTTCGTTATTGAGCTTTTTAGTGTTCCGGTTCCCAGTATAGGTTTTGCTGTATTACAGGTCTCATCCCTGCAGGCCTGATCTTCCATTAGAGAAACGCAAGCTGTACAACCATGAGTTTTGCGATAGCAAAATGTCCCCCCTGCAAGATAAGGATAATATATCAGATACTGAAGAATATGAAGAGAAGCACAAAGTAGACAATTGGTTACCCACGACGTACGTTGCGCTGTCCTCAGCTCATCAGGTGGGAGGGTCGAAGATGGTCGTCGAAATTGAAAGCGTTAAATTTTGTAGAAATTTCGGCAGGTTAACACAGTGAGATGTAGCTGAGATACCTAGAATTCCAAAGCTTGAATAGAATTTTTCAACAAGCAAATGTTTCTTGAATTTTGGAACATTGTCCGCTGCGTTGACTCCAACTCCAATACAGGTGCACCGGGGCGACAGGAACCTCCTGTACAATGGCTTCAAAGGTAGGCACATCTGCATGTAGACGGCGAAAATACAACACACAACGATCATTAAATTTTGACGGGAGCATCCAGTTGTTTAAAAGCGATGGTAGGCCTCTTGCGTTGTAAAAGCTCTCCGATATGCAGTTGGAGTCAACGCAGTGGACAATGTTCCAAAATTCAAGAAACATTTGCTTGTTGAAAAATTCTATTTAAGCTTTGGAATTCTAGGTATCACAGCTACATCTCACTGTGTTGACCTGCCGAAATTTCTACAAAATTTAACGCTTTCAATTTCGACGACCATCTTCGACCCTCCCACCTGATGAGCTGACAGCCAAACGTACGTCGTGGGTAACCAAATTTCTACTTTGTGCTTCTCTTCATATTCTTCAGTATTTTATTTAATGCCATCTCGAGACATCGATTAAATATCAGCTTGAAATTGATTAACCGTTAAGCTGCACTAAGAAAAAAATAGTTCAGTCAAAAGAATTCACTGGAAATGCCCAGAGCTCACCATATTGTGGACACCAACTGATTGTTGAACCTCCAGCGTCGAACTTTGGCTGCGATGTAAATTCAATATAAAAAAGCGTCTGCTCAGAGTAAAGATTCAACTACTACGATATCATTCAGTAATGAAAGCGGGAATCCAGAGGCTGGGGATCCAGAGCCCGGGATCCAGAGGCCGGAGATCCAGAGGCCGGAAATCAAGAGCTATATTTGTCACCGGTACCCCAAGCGCTGAAATTGTATGGTATCTCAACTTGTTTTTTAGTACATGAATTTTCTCCTACTAAACTCTTAACTGCGTGACGGAGAGACGGACCAACATTGGAGCAAGGGAAGGAGCAAGCAAGCGACCAACAACAGTGTTTTATTATATAGTGGATAAGGCGACCTCATGCCTGAATGCACTTCTTGCATTGCCGAAATTGAAATCTCAGCACTGTAGATATCTGAAGCTTCCATTAGCACTCTCATGCATCTTGATTCTTAGTTTCTTCCCACAGATAATTTCGTTGCGTCAGTTATTCTTCCAAATTGAATTCAATGATCGATGAAACAGCTTTCACTAAGCAAAAAACATGGGACCTATATAGGACATCCTACCGTATCCACAATACCAAACTGAAACTATTACTGTGAGCGTTACTGATCAGCCTGCAAAACGCAATGAATTTTCGTATCTTAATCAGGGACAGTTGAAATTCAAACAATGAAAATTTCGAAGACTTAGTTTGATTCGTACGAGTATTGCCTTCACCATACATCGAATCTATGGCAAAGTATAGGCCGACCTCAATTTTAAATGCACTTCATGCATTGCCGAAGTTGAAATCGCAGCACAGAAGATATTTGAAGCTTCAATTGGCACTCTCGTGTATCTTATTCGTAGTTACTTCTCACAGATGATTTCGTTGCTTCAGCTGTTCTTCCAACTTTGATCCTATTGTCGGCGAAACAGCTTTCAATAACCAGAAAACTATCGGTAAAATATGACGTACCAGGGTATCTAAGATACCAAATCAAATAATTTCTTTTCAGTGTTGCTGACTGACTGCAAAAGTAATTTTTATTTTTTTCATCTGGGAGAAACAAAATGAGAGTGTCACTGCTGAGTAATTATGAAGCCGTGAAACCTCATCTGCATGAACTTTAAAATTGGCAGCTGTATGAAGGAAAGCATCGTTAATGAAGCAGGATCAACACAAATTTTTCGCTGTCATTTCTGACAGCGCAGGCACACTAGCACTACTAATATTACCCATACCGGTAGCCTACAGTAGTCCGTGGAGTCTATGACTCTACCAAGGATTTAGAATATGCGTCTCGCTTTGACAAAAAAACATACTTGGAGCTCGTGCACAAAAGGCGATTCTATGTACTGTATTTGCTACCGTAAGATTATACAATCCTACCTGAGATAATAGCTTGGAAATACAAATAGCGATTTATTTACTGCTTGTGACTAAATTTCTGAGAAAAAACTATGACCCTATCGTTGTGTTAGTTGACATTGTGTTGTGCATCGTTGTTCGCAGTCACTGGCGCTTTTTATGTCTTCAGAGTGACAGCGAAATTACCTTATCTACAATGAAACAGCCAAGTCAAGGTGTAAAGTCAACTTTCTGCACCCTCCACTAGGAAACCCACGAGAAGTGGTTCGTGCAGCAGACATGGGCAAATTGGCCCCAGAGGAGTAAGTGCAGCTGCTGGTGACGACGGGACGCTATGAACTATGGCGCCGAAACAGAAGGTTCAGTGACCCGCCACCCCCATACCCTAAGGTACTTACCCCATAATAGCTATGCGCAACGAGCAAGTTTAGTGATTCAGTGCGCCCAAGTGCCATAAGAAAGACCGGGCCTGGCCTGGGGATCATTCTCAGGACCTCCAGCCCAACTGTGCAGCACGCAAGTCCGCTGCTACAGTGGGTATCTACAAACTAACATAGTAAATATCACTTCAGAGTATACTTAACAAATACTTGCAATAGCACAAGTACATTGATGGAATAATTCCGTTACTTTCCCACATGAGCGCCATGGCGTTTTGGTAAATCAAAATGATTGTACTACAGTACCGCTATGATACCTTTGATTATGCAAACACAATTTATTTTTCTTTAGTTTTCAAGACAAGTGCCTGACTTTGAAATATCAATATTAACTAAATGTATGGCTATGTAGCATATATGAACAGCACTTGTAAAATAAATCTGTAGCCATTGGTGAAGTTTACCATACAATTTGCTTATTTACGAGTTTTTTACTGTTACTTCACATTATGGAACAAGTTAATGAAAACGTCATCAAGAGGAAATAAATACAAGTGAATAGGAATATTCTTATTGAGCGCTCAAAACCAAGAAATTATAACCAAAACAATTCAATTAACACTGAAATAAGTGTTTAGTAGTGGTAAACATAAGTTAATTTTGAACATGTCAACCTTCATTTTTTATGATTTTTATAAGGCAAATAATAGCCGAATATCAACAGACTTTGTTAGGTTTGATATTTCAGACAGTGGAATAGAATCTGCAACTGTTTTTACTGCATTCCACAGGCTTACTTTGCTCGAAAACTGCCGACCACCTCCATAGACCTTCCTTTTGATCATTCCCTAGAGGTTTTCAATGGGATTTAAAGCGGGCTATTCGCCGGCCAGGTCGTAATCCTTTTTTATTTTAATCCTCCATCCGCAAGCCAGTTAGCATTTAACCGTGCTCGGTGTGAGGGAACGTTATCTTGCTGAAGTACCAATTTGGATCTGCGTGCGATAGTCTGGTCATATAGCCATGGAATCAAGTTGCTTCAAGAAGCTGGCAGTACCTTTCTGCATTCACTTTAACTCCTCCTGCCACTTCAAATGAACCAATAAGGATGTCACCTACTATTCCGGCCCAAAACATTACACCTTGACCACCTTTTTGACGCTTAAGCCGTGTCTGTTGAAGTCAGTCATGGGTACCCATCCAGATGCCCATCCATCAGGACCATCAAAAGTGGCTCTGCATTCGTCAGTAAATATACATAGGAGAAATAAATTTTCATTTTATCTTCAGTTCATTTGACCCTATTTGCTTTCTGAGTTTTAGTTACAGGTCGTTTAACTGCCTTTTTCACTTTCCCTAACTTCTGCAGAACCTCACATCTTGTCATTCTGCTTAGTATTGGGACTGCAGCGTCTTCAAATATCGCCTTACTTGTTGAAAGTTGTTTTCTAGCCATAGAAACTTTCAAGTGCTGCATATCCCGAGCAGTCAATTTCCTCGTAGAGGCTCTATCAGGAATTTTCCGGTTGACCTTACTTTCAATTGAATAAACCTTAATTGTTCAGTAATCACGCTGTAATTCCTTGGAAACTTCGTGTGTTGTCTTACCAGAAGACAATAACGACGTCACTTTGATTTTTTTCTTCACTGGTTCGACCGCTTTTCTTGCCCATGTTGACTAGAGAGTGATGTTACATAATCTGGCGTAACAGCAGGACCCCGTGCGATAAGCAAATGTTGCCAAAACGTGGGAAATGGTTCCGTTTCATTTTTCTCTAATTGTTTTTGTAGTTACAACATACCTGTGCACTAACTTACTATTAACATTTAATGTTTAATCATAGACCGCACCATACTTTGACTGGACACTGAAATCGGGCCTCTCGCAGTTGGGCGTAAAGGCCGATTTACGGAATTGTAAATAAAATGAGTTCTAATCATCACAGAAACCTCAAACAAAGATTAATTTCTTCGTCGTACCGTAAGGAATGTGTTGCAGAGCAGGGAATCTAAATTCACAATCGTATATCTTCATTAGACGATATCTAACTTCGGACACCAAGGAAAATCGATAATACTAAAATTCTATAGAATATAATTAGCTCATAGATACTACACGTAATGTACTTTAACATCACATTCAGTTGAGTTTTTTTCCAATGAAGGATTTGAAGCAATGACCTCAGAACTTTATATATGTAGAGCTTTCGGTAAACCTCATCCTAATAGCCGCAACATAAGTGAGGTTAAGAAAACCCAGTAATGTTAAGAAAAAAGAATTAAAACCACAGTAATACTACATTGGTGCCCACCAATGAACTAAAAATACAGATATCAAGACAGCCGGTAATTGATATTGAAACATAACAATTTATGGCTGATTAAACCCTTCACTGCTGGAACCGCCGAGATAGCAGCATGCTTACGTTTACAGCTCTAACACCTTTTATCACTTGCAGTTTCGAGGCCAACCCAGGCATGTTAGCTCTTTGCTGATCTAGGCGTGATGACTAGGCAGTTGTGTGCATGCACTGCGCCGTGGTGAAACTTGCCTTCCTTAGAGATGGATGAGGGGGTGGAGGGTCGCGGGTCATGTGTTCCATCCGTCGAATTTGGCGCCATAGTTCTTGGTGACCCGTGGTAGACTGCGACTGCACTTACTCCTCTGGGGCCAGTGGGCCTATATCCGCAGCACAAACCAGTGCATGTGGGTTCCCAAATAAGGGTGTGGTCTAAGTTGACTTTACCTTCGCTGTACATCGTGATTGTCAATATCATTTCACATAACTGCTTAGGTATATTACACCACTTTGTGGTTGCCTATGTGATACTATTTCATGGTTTCCTATGTTGCATTACTTTTTGGTTGCCTATGTTGAAACACATCATGGTTGCCGAAGTTAAATCATTTCACAGTGGCCTACATTACATCACTTCAAGGCGCCCAAAGATATAGCTATCTCTTAACAGCTGTCAAAGCTACGTCACTTCACGGTTGCCATGCGATGTTACTTCACGGTTGACGGTGCAATATCACTTCACGGCTGCCAATGCTGTATCACTTCCCTGCTATCAATGCTATATCAATCCACTATCTCTAATGCTAGATCACTTCACTGCTTCCAATGCTAGATCACTTCCTGCCGGCCAGTGCTTCACCACTTAACTGCTGGCCAGGCTCAATCACTTTATGGCTGCCAGCTGGTCCCACTCACCTTTCAGCTCTGCTGTCTGTTCTGATTTTCTCGCTTAGCCTGTATAGCTACCTAATGAGTTTCATTAACATTTTCATTTGGTGTTTACTTGGCATTCATTACAAATTGAGCTTACCACGAATTTTAGAAGCTTCTGTTTTACAAAATGAGGCAGTTTACTTCACTAACTTTTGCGAAATAAGTTTATTGCAAATATCAAAGGATATCATAAACAGTTGTTCTGTGTAATTACAATTCAAGCCTTAATATTTTGTGAATTTGTTGCATATAGAAGTTTTAGAAGTATGTACAAGTTTGGCAGTCATTACTGAATGCAAAAGAATTAAGTTAAATAGCCTAAACAAATTATGAAAAAGTAATGGGAGAATGTATAAAAATGCGTTTGCGGTACCGTGCAGTCAGGCCCAATTGCGGGACCGATATCTGCCTTAGGGGCCAGTCAAGGTATCGTGTGGTCTATGGTTTGACACTTATCTTGAAAAATAGGTAAAAAAAAACAGTATTTGCATCATCAAAGGTAACATACTGTAATGGAATCAATGTCTTAATAACACACGTACATTGATAGAACAATTATATTCTTTACCCATATGAGTGCTATAGCGTTTTAGTACATCAAAAACTATCGTATTAATGGAATAGTGTCTTCATAATAATGAAAATAATAATAATAGTGGTCACATCGGTACATGGGACTGCTACTGCTGCAGTACTGATGGCTTCCCGTAAGACTAATTTTGGCTTAAAAGGGCTTCCATCGGCATAAACGTCTCGTGTGAGGAAGATGGCGGTCGGATCATCAGCATTTCACCTTGGATGTCCAAGTTGGGCAAACAATGCTTTATAGAACAAGCAACAAGGAAAGAGCGTTTTCATGCATCAAAACGAATTCCCGTAATTGTGTTACGATATCGTTAGGCTGTGGGAAAATCAAACGTAGTCAATTTAAATAAATGTCAATATACGGGAAAATGCTAGGATATCATAAAAATTAAGGTAATTAACTAGACTAATTCTTAATATACAGGATTAT
>LQNS02000137.1:26846282-26866207 GCA_001587735.2 Parhyale hawaiensis | reverse complement strand
CTACCGGTTTAGCGGGGGTCAGGGGGGGCGCTAACCGGAGTGGGCGGGGCCTGGGAAACCGGAAGGGGCGGCGCGATGACCCCGCGGCGCGAGGGGAACCTACCCTCAAAAAGTGCGGATTCGTCGCCTTACCCACTACTCACGTAATCATGAGCTTTGAGTTAACTAAAAATGTACGCCGTCAGTTCAGCTTGCTCAGCAGCACCGTTAGTTAAGGTTCGGACATCTCTACAAACTTGGAGGGAAATAATCCTCAAAATTCTTTGCAAAAGTGTGCTATTTCAATGGACTCATCAGCGCATCCGGATAAGGAGATGACGAAACTCGTTCTTTAGACTAGCGTGTGCATACAGGCTCTAAAGAAACCTATCCCGTGATCGAGAGTGAGGAATGAGAAGATAATCTAAATTTAGGGCCTTGCGTAACGGGCCTGCTTGCGCCGACAGGAATGACAGCTCTGTAGGGGCTAGATGTTCACTGAGTTCCTTGGCCTTCCAAGCAGCCTTGGCCCGCTAATGGGATTTTTGAGAAAACTTAAGAACTCACTCTGAAGAAAAGTTGGAGCAAAAAAAAAATTAAAACAACATATAAAAGTTGATAAGAAACATATACTATTATTACTTGCTGAGTATGCTTGAGGAGCTCATTAGTCTATTTTTATCATCATAACGACGAAAAAATCCAAGGATATCACAATAAAAAAAAACACCCATAATCTTGGGGGGGAGGTGAAAGGCAACCCAAGCTTTGGCAGCCCTGCTTACAGGATTTCTTCTTGGGGTCAGGCTCAGCTGGCCCAAAATTGAATTTGTAGGCATTACATTTGCCTGCATTGCATCCGCTCAATATACAGCGTGGCTCGTCAGTCACTCCTTACGCGCTGTAATTGAGAGGAACACGGGGCCATGAAATACTGCCATTCTGAGGAATTACTTATTTCCTTTGTTGAATTCAGGTCCTGACTTTTGAAAATATTATTTATTTTTCAGGACTTATTCTTATATTTGCATTTTTTTTTTGTATTCTTTTATTCAATTTGTTTGGTGGGGCCCGGCCCTAATGCACAAGCCACCACTGAATATACGATTTTTTTAGTTGAAGTTGTCTTTAAGCTTAATTTTGCTGCGCCGACTGAAGGAAAGTACACAGCATAGTTTTGTCTTCAGCCAGGAAAATAAATTTAAGCCATGGCCGATTCTATGACGGAACTTTGTGGGAAGAAGGCACCTCTGATTGTATGACCGTCACTGGATCAAATGGACCAACTCCAATGATAGTCAGTCTGGGTCTCCGGGAAAGAACCAAAACGAAATAAGTACACTTTTTTTTTACACGGAACTACAGAATGAAAGTCAAGAAAAACCATTTCGCGTTGCACATTTTGAAAGCTGAACTACTCACTCGGCTCACCCGCCATTTCGGCAAATGTTCATCATCTTCCAGCCGGACTATGATTCTTTCCTCTCATAGAGCCAGAGTCACTCAGGCTTGGCTGAAGAACACGTTTTTCTTCACGTTTCATTCTCAAAAAAGGATGACCTTCTACTCGTCCAATCTTGTAACTACAGGATTTCGGTATCTAGAGTTATGTTAGAGGACAAAGACATCTGTTCCTCCTACCAAAATCCGGACACCCTGAAAGCAAAATCGAAGTCAGAAGTCGGCAAATTATTCTGAACTAGAACACTCTGAGAGTGCATACCACCGCCAAGTAAGGAAGAGGTAACGAAAAATTCAAATAGGCTCTGAAACCATGATTTTTTTTAGTATCAACACCAAAATCTGATCACTTGTGCCGTTTGATAGAATTAGCAGTGTCTGTAACTTTCTTGAAGATCCGTTCATAGCTTTTTGCATTACGCCGCTAACAAATATTTTAACAAATATAAGTCAAACACACAAACGGACCTACCAATCATCGCCAAAAGTTAATCAATTATGTCTTTTCATATTCCTAACAATTCCTGAAAATTTCACAAGGATCCATTCATATTTTTTTAGTTTTTGTGCTAACAAACAACAAACAAACAAACAAACCTAAGTCAAATATACGAACGAACCAACCGATCTGCACTAAAATTTAATCAATCTTGTCTTTCAACATTATAAACAACTCCTGTGTGTTTCATGAAGATCCATTCAAAACTTTTTGAGTTATTGCGCTAGCAAGCATAAAATCAAACACACGAACATACATCATCACAAGAATTTGATCATTTACTCTTTGTTAGTGGTATACGGTGTCATATACCTATAACGACTCATGAAAATTCTATAACAATCCGTCAATCACTTTTTGAGTTATGGCATTGAGAAAAATGAGGCAGACAAACAAACGAATGGACGGCTATCCACCAAAAGTTATTCATCTGTTCCTCCTAACATACCTAACAATCTCTGTAAATTTCGTCAAAACCCGTCCATAACTTTTTGAGTTATTTTGGTGACAGACAGAAAGACCAACAGACAGACGAACCCGACGAAAACATATCCTCCTTGGCGGAGGTAACTGTAGCATCTCCGATGAATTGTGAACGCTAAAGGGCACCCAAGGATTGGTTTTATTGCAGCACTATTTCTTATTTAGTGGATCCAAAACAAGTTGTAATGATAATTCTCGAACACTGCTTTGATTGCTGCAGACTCAGCGAGAAACTGAATCGTTCTTAAAACGATGACGAATGCATATAATTAAGACTTACTATTTCATACAAGAATGGACTCAATATATAAGCTACTGATAACCCTGTCAAAATATCATCATTTCCTGCAAGTTTCCAACGCTTTGAAGTTCCAGAGAAAAGGCCAGTGGTTGTGTGGGACGCAGTTAGCAGAACATTGCGTACAGTAGTTGTTACACAGTAAGCAGTTGAGTTACCCTATATTACATGTAGGCCAATTGGGCCTGAATTAGACCTTCGGCTTTGGAATATCTTTAATTTTGGCCTTAATTTACTTACTTCTTTTTGTACAAGCGCTTTTATGCAGAACTGTCGATAGTTGTTTCAAACTTTCACGACGTAACTTTTAGACATAGCTTTTAATGAATTTACATAGACTAATAAATCCGTTTTTTGTGTTTAAGATCGAACCGTCATATCGCACGAGGTTGAAAAGACTTCATTATACGACTAGGAAAGTGAGCAAACATGTTGAAACTCCAACTGGGTTTACAGGCCTCTGCAGCAATGTTGATACCTGAACGGAAACAGAAACAGCATATAGCGTACGTATAATATCAGCAAGCATTTGCAGTAGGAGAACGGTCGCGATAAACGTAGATCATGGATCGAGTGTTATGCATGACCATATGGCGTATGATGATAGCTCCAAAATAGCTGAGTCCATTTTCAGTTAAAGCAAAGGTTCGTTTTACTTCTCTGAAAACAATAGCTTACACAAATAATTTTGTTAAGTAAATTAGTTACTATAACTAGCTCTAATAATTAGTTCCCATACGAAAATATAAAACCTCCCAATACCCAGGTTTACAAGGCCAAAACGCTAAATTTTTTTATAGCTCACCTTCAACGAAATCATAGCGCTCAGCAGTGCCAGTGTCTGACACTCACGATATCGACACAGCAAACTGTCGCCTTTTCTACTGCAAATATCTTTCCCTGTCGGTCCTGTCGTTTTGTGCATGTATGCTCACTCATAGATATGTTACAGCTGACTATACAGTATGTTACCTTTGATTATGCGATTGCTAATTTTTTACTTATTTTTCAAGATAAGAGTCAAACATTTAAAATGTTAATAGTAAGTTAGTGCACAGGTATGTTGTAACTATAAAAACAATTAGAGAAAAATAAAACGGAACCATTTCCCACGTTCTGGCATTATTTGCTTATCGCACGGGGTTCTGCTGTTACGGGGTTCTGCACGCGTATCCAAATTGGTATTTCAGCATGATAACGCTCCCTCACACCGAACACGGTACACTGCTGATCGGCTTGCGGATAAAGGATTTAAATCAAAAAGGATTATGACCTGGCCAGCGAATAGCCCCGATTTAAATCCCATTGAGAACCTTTGGGCAATGATCAAAAGGAAGGTCTATGAAGGTGGTCGGCAGTTTTCGATCAAAGTAAGCCTGTGGAATGCAATAAAAACAGCTGCAGATTCTATTCCACCATCTGAAATATCAAACTTGAAAAAGTCTGTTGATAATCGCCTTACAAAAATCATGAAAAATGGAGGCTGTCATGTTCAAAATAAACTTATGGTTACCACTACTGAACACTTTTTTCAGTGTTTATCGAATTGTTTTGGTTATAATTTTTTGGTTGGGGACGTTTAATAAAAATAGTCATGTTCACTTGTATTATTATTTCCTCTTTATGACGTTTTTATTAACTTGTTGCATAATCTGAGGTAACAGTAAAAAATTGGTAAATAATCAAATTGTATGATAAACTTAGCAAATTGCTAAATATTTATATTACAAGTGCTGTTTATATTTGCAATATGGCCGTACATTTAGTTAATATTGATATTTCAAAGTTAGACACTTATCTTGAAAAATAAGGTAAAAAAAATGTATTAGCATAATCAAAGGTAACATACTGTAGTTAACACAATGTTAGCGATGTACTTTCATTTCTTTCACTGAATTGCTTATGCGTTTCCCACCAAATGTTCATGTAATAAGTGAAGGTAATTCGCTGTTGACCGACACGTAATAAAATATACAACGTCTTACTGTAGCGGCGCTGTATAGCTCCAATAGATCTTTTCCTACCGAAGCGACAATGACAGAAGTAGGGATCGAGTCCTTCAATTTGGAGCGTAACAGACCTTAGTTCTGGCAGCTTTTGTTCAATAGACTTAGCAAAAGAGCTGTTGAAGATAGCCATGTCAGGTACTGTACATACGTACTGTTTCCCACAATATAGCATGTAGAATATATGCATAAGAAGTAAATACAAACTTCCAATACCATGCAATAGACAACCCAACATGCCATTTCACCACTAATAATTAAGCAATGCGTTCGAAAACCTGCCTCAACAGTGAATGAATCTGAGCAATGCCTCATGGTAATTGGCATGGTGCCCATAATCAGTTTGAGAAGAGCAGTATGAAATGATAAAATGTGAGGAGCCTCGATGGTCAGTTTTTTGTTATTTTTCCGTTTTACTTCTATAATAAAAGCATTCCACGAATCGTAAACAACTGCTGATATCTCAACATACACAATTCTTCCACTATATATTCTTTAATTTTTAACCATTATAAACTATCAACCGTAATGCAGATGCGTATAATTGAACTGCGCAGTCAACGCCCCTCAACATGGCGTAGGATGGTAGCAGTGCAGTAATTATCTTCTGCTGTTTTGCAGCCAAACTGAGCGTGGGCGAGCAGCGAGTCAGAGTGTCTGCTGGTGTCGTCAAGATTCCAAACGAAAAATTTTCGCGTCTTTTCCCCGTGTACGTGTGCAAGGCTACAGAAGATGCCGATGCTGTTGCCAGCAGATGCGAGGCAAGCAATGATGGGGACATGGGAGGTGTGGCACTTGTGCCGCAAGAGAGTATGAACCCTCAGGCCCTCAAAGGTGATATTCCACGCGAAGGTGATACATTATTACCTTCAGTGCCCGTGTCTCAGAACAGCCAAACAGTCACTGAAAATGCCCTCTTTGCCAACGGTAATCGTTCAAACTTTGCACACTCCGCAGGAATGAATAACTCTCAACGACTATTTGACGATGCTGGTTCAGCGTATCCTGCCGATAGTGGGCGTTCGATTAACACTGTTCGTAATTCAGAAAACCATAATCAACAAATTTTGAGCGCACAACACAATTTCTCAAGCAGATCAGAAAACCAGATTTGCCAAGCAAATCAGGAGATGCATTCGATACCATCCCTTTCCGTTCCAGCTCTGCCTTATCCCTCGACTACGCAAAACTCGAGGAAAAGTATCCCAGTACTGAACACTTCTGTGTTGAACAAATTTAAAAACAAACAACCTCAGAATTTACGAGTCTCTAAGATCTCGGTCATCAGGCAACAGGCAGAAAAGCTCGGTGACGCAGATGAGAATGGTACGCAACACCAACAACAGTCCTCCGAAACAGACAACCCCTGTCCCACTCTCGCTCTGAGTGAGAATCTCGACAGTCCGCAAGAGCGATCCAGGGTCGAGATGATCATCGAAGACCCAGATCTCTTCTTCTTGGAGCAGTAGCAACAGTTGAGTAAACGGATTGCAAGAGCATAAATTCATTTACATCTTAATTTCATTTTCAGTACATAGAATACTGATAAAATCTACTCACCTTAGTAAATGCGCAACGCACTGGACCTAACTTTGCCATCAATTTACGTGAGATCGATGGTCTTAAAAGGAAAGTTTCAGGAAAACTTGATCATTTTTTCTTGACTGTCCTGCAGTAAATTTCTTGTCTTAGACAACTTATGTTTTCAAAGTTATGAATGCGTTATTTGCTACTTTCCTGCAAATCTAAAAAAGGAAGCGCAATTCGAAACGCATGTTCCCTACGTAGGAACTTGAAGGGCCTTCTGGCATCAGACATTACCGATACGCAACCTTCCTGTTCAATATTTTCGAAGTGAAGGCACCGTACATATAGTTGGCAATGGCTTGGGGTATGAAAACCTTGAATGGAGAGTTTGTACTAAAATCAACATAAAATGTAATTGATCTCCAATTTCTTGCACGAAAACCACATGATGGCCTTTGTTTTCTGTGTGCTTTAGCTAATACTTTGAAAAATTCTTAAGGTAAGTAATCCGTGTGTAGCCCTCTACATATAGTACAGTGAACCTTGAAACCCGTTTTTGTAATTAAATTAACTTATCCAGCATTAGCCTTTTTATAAGGACAGCTGTAGGTAGACTTCGGTTGTAATAGATACATGATGATATTTATCTTTGAAAATAATGAACACTATAAATAACGCTGTCTCTATATAAACAAGTTGGTGTCCGTGGTGTGGAGAAGGAGGCGACATATTTTTCAAAAACTCCCCGTTTAGCGTTAACATCCCCTCAGTGGCATAGGATGGGCCATAGGGTTAAAGGTAAAGTCAACTTAGACCACACCCTCACCTGGGAAACCCACATGCACTGGTTCGTGCCTCAGAGTGTGGCCCCAGACGAATAGGTGTAGTCGCAGTCGACCTCGGGTCACCTATAACTATGGCGCCAATTTGACGGAAAGAACAAATAACCCGAGGCCCCCCACCCCCCTCATCTGTGAGGAAGGTAAGTTTCACCACGGCGCTTTTCATGCACGCAACAGCCGAGTCAGCACACCTAGATCTGCAAAGAGCTCGCGTGCCTGGGATGGCATCGAACCTGCCAGCGATACACTTGTCCGTGGCAGGTTAAGAGTAAATTAGTTCAAGTCCGCCGGTATTATGTTTTGCAGAGCAGCACCCCCAAGACGACCCTGTAGGTTAGCTAGGCATTCGAGACGTCTGTCATTCGTGCCCACTTTGCTTCCTTCCCATCTCAAACTCCTACTGATCTTTCTTCCATCTGTTCTTCCTCTTCTTCCCTGCTTGCTGTTCACATGCGCGTTGATGGGAACACCCTCGTGCATGGATTCCACGTGTCTATCATCATACCATATGCCCCTTCTTTCTTCCTTTGCGATATCGCCTCTGTTGCGGAAGCGGAGAGTTAAACTTCTGAATATAATCAAGCAAACAATATAATAAACACCTTCTCGCGTTTATCTGTTTGTATATTTTTAATCCTTTTTTTTACGTTTCGTGTCCCTCTCCTAAAGAAATAGGCGAAAAATAGGCCAGGTTGCACAGTTAGTAATTGGGTTGCGTTTTCATGGAGAGCGATGACCAGACTGTAGAAGATGGCGAAATTAGGACCCTTATTTCTTTATTAATGGACCCGTGTGGGAAAAAATTCACGCAATAATCGATACATTTTCTCTTTTCTTTGACTCGCCGTTTTCACATTTTCCCGCTCACGCTTATTAGCAACTCTCATTTCCTTCTGTAACTCTTCTGCTTCAAGTCTATCTTGTCACTGTGCCCCGCCCCATAGGCCCTTCATCTCTTCATTGATGGCACGTCTCCGTTCTTGAGACTGTAGTAGTCTCGTTCTTCTTCTACGTTCCCTATCCTCTTTCTTAATTAAACGTGCGTCTTTCAAAGTAATATCTTATGTAAAACACTGCAATAAACTTGAACGCCCCTACAGTCAGCTTCTATGCACTGTCAAGGCGCCGTATCCATAATACCGTCTTCCATTCTTAACTCTCTGCTTCACTGAAGTGCTCGAATTTTGGCCGCTGAAGCGAAATACGCACTCTCAGAGAGAGACAGTAAGCTGGAAGAAATGGTAGTCTACTACCCAGTGCCCGTGAAATATTTGAAGAGAAATCTACATCGCCAAATTTAATATGAGAGACAGTAAGCTAGAAGAAATAATTGTCTGCTCTCGTGGGCATATTGTGGCGGGCCCTTTCCCTGCCACAATATGTTTGGGCATCACGCACCCAAGGGTCCCGAGTGCCTTCTCCGCAGGGGATGTTGCATCTGGCCGCAGTTCATGCTGAGAAGGTTAGTTTTGTAGAGTTAGGTAGGTTCTCTATATTTACTTTCTGTCCCGCGAAGTGGGCCGCCGATCGAGGTAATAGATTTTTTCTGCGGGGCTTTTACCTCGCCCGTGCGGAGGGCGACAGAAGGAACGTCCGCACGGGCGCTTCTTTCTTCTGTCGTCTTCTCTTTTCGTCCTTTATCTCTTGCCACCTGAGCACAACGCTGTGGTGCCGGCTGTAAGCCGAGTAAATCATCTTAGATCGCTATTCATTGTCTAAGTTTCAGAAATAGCGGGACAATACCAATATAATAATAATAAATAATTGTCTACTGCCCGTGAAAATCATCACCTCGTGAGTGCCCCGTTGATTATTTGCTGAATTTACACGTCGTGACCTGGGAGAAAAAGCTTATAAAATCGGAGTCCAGAAGCTGCATACATACTGTCCCGATTTCAATAAGTGTTTCTAGCAAGAAGTGCATCCAGATGAAGAGATAAGGATCCAATTTTCACCATCTTCTGCAAGCTGATCATCGATCCTACGAAAATGTAGCTGAATCAAGGAGCTGCTATAGAGTTGAGGGAGCCAGGAGCCTCGTCCGTGAAGCTCAAGTCTTATGGCTGTCAGCCAGTCGCGTATGCACCAATGGCATATCAGTTATTAGGTTTGTCAGCTGCTCCCCCTTGAAACTCACCGCTATCCCATCTTTTCCACCAATAAGATTCATGAACGCGTCGCACAGCTGGTTGACTCGCTGGTGAATCTGTGAATAGGCCGCACGGCTCCCTCCTCCTCCTCTTATAGAAGCTCCTTGAGCTGAATTACAAAATCTACAACCTGGCTTATTTTTCGCCTATTTCCTTCAAAGCGGACACGAACTAAATAAATAAAAACACGAAGCGTTTTATTATACAAGGATTTTACTAATGCACTTCTTGCTTGAAACTCTTCTTGAAATCGAAACAATATATTACAGCTGAGATTCTCTTAGCGCGGCCATGCAGTCTGTTTCAACTTTCCCCATAGACCGAAATATAGGTTTGCTCTCAGTTTACGAGGCATGAAATCAGTAGCTGATCAACGGCAGACGACGCGATGATTGTTCACATGTAGTAGATATAATTATTTCTTTCAGATTGCTGCCTTCCTTTGACGGAGCAGTTTTCACTTTAACACAAAATCTTCGATGTACTGAAGGCTTATCCGGTAGGTAGGAAACGCCGCGATGAATTTATTTAAATGCAGTTATACTTTGCTGCTTGCTAATGTAAGATTTTTTCCGCATGTGGCTTAAAATATGGGGGACGATCGATAGTGCTCCTTAGATGAATTGAAAGAGACAGAACTTATATCTTTTGAGAATTTGAGTCGGCTGTTGTAGCGTATCCTTCGGAAGCATATTGGTGACAAAAACATATTAGATGAAGACGGGTCGTCTCAAATTCTTCGCTGTTATTTTTGACACCGTGGGTACTCTAGTAATAATAATCATTATGACCTTAACCCAGGGGCTCGTATAGGTTACCTAACCTACCTTAGTCATTGATTGGGCCTTCGGGACGTCTGTCTTTCCTGCCCACTTAACTTCCTTCCATTTGCATACTCCTACTTGCTCTGCTTTATTCTGTTCTTCTTCTTCGTCTCTCCCAACTTGCTGTTCTCATGCGCGTTGATCCTGTGTGGGACTACCTTCGTGGATGGGTTCCCCGTTTCTATCGACATACTATATGTCTCGTGTTCTTTCCTCTCTGACATCGATCCGCTCGGAAACGAAGGCTTAAACTGTCTGACTAAAACTAACAGCCTTGATATACCGCATTGATTAGATAGACGACAGTAGACAAACCAACAGGCCTATTCTACGGAAGCCGCCGGTATTGACGCTCCGACTCTCTATGATCCACATGTCCATTGTATTACTTCTTTGAAACTCGCAGTGAGTCACTACGGAGGACTAAACTAATTTATAGAGTACAATACGGTGTCCGTAACATGTCCTGTCGCAACTTGGTTTGGTCTCTCGCACAGACCCAACTCGCAAACGTGGAGCACTCCACCACTCCGGGCAAGGAAGTGGTGTAGTGGTGGACTAAGAACCAATAGCAGCGATGACCCACCAGTACTCGCGCCAACCTAAAAAAAGGGGACAAAGATACACAACTTAATTTAGCTCATTGTATATGTAAAGCCGTAAGTGTGACATTGTTGTGAAGGCAGATGGACATTTCGTAGTATATACGATGACTTCAGTCGCTAAACAATGGAACGCAAGTAAATATAATATACGACACTAGCAAGTGAAGCGATGCTTCACACTGAGAATGAGTTTGGCGCTGCTATATAGTTGAATGTTGTATAAAACGTTACAGCTGTCGGTTTCCATGATACTATTGCCTATAGAATGATTACCCGGAATGTAGTCAAATTAAAAAAACATTGAAAGATGTCAAGGAGACATGAAATGCTTGGTAATGGAAGATTTACTCGTCAGTTCCGACTGAACTTTCGCTACGTTACCAATAGGTAGCATCGCATATAATTTAAGGAGTTCCATTGCGTTACTCTAACGTCGATGCGACACAACGTCGCCCATCGGTATCACGACTTAGTAATGCAAAAGAACTGGTATGTGAACTGGTATACATATAGTTGGATCTGCAGAGTTCGTATTCCGTTTGTTAGTCATCGTTTGTACAAAGAACTTGGATCACCTAAGGCCGATGGCCCGATGTACGCGACTATTCCGTTTGTTAGTCATCGTTTGTACAAGGAACTTGGATCACCAAAGGCTGATGCACGCGAGAGGCAAGAGAGGACTACGCGATCACCTGACAAGGTCTAAATAAGACTGAAATGGTAGCAATTCGAAGTAATTTCGCCAGTTCTACGCCAAGTTAGGTCGGTGCGCGCGAGCTGCTCGACGCAATTTCCAACGAGTTTTATGCACTTTTTTCTGTTAGCATCACATTTCTTCTCTTCCAATACGCCTCTATTTTTTTAGACCGTTCGCCTGAAATAAAATGTGAACGTTATGACCAGAAATGAAAACTGATAACAATGCAACAAGCTGCACAGCAGCAGCTGGTTGCGATAACGTCATATACTACTGTGAGTTGATTTCATTTGATCAGAAAGTAGTCAGCATAAAAGCTTCATTACATTCGAACGAACTTGCATTTTCATTTCCGCACCATACAAGCAACTTTTCGATCTTAGCTCATATAAAATTTCAGCAGCATGGAACTATTTCGTACACACACATGATTCGAAGGGTGTGGGCACGCTGCAATGTGGCGGTGAGCTCTGCAGCCTGACAACTTTACCCATCAAGGGGCATAAGAGGAGCTTCCAATTGTGAGCCTGGACAGGTTCGCCCATTATATGCTGCAGGGAGACACAATATAGTGCAGACCACATAAGTTACATAGTCACACTTAGGTTTTCGGATATTTTTTATGTGCACACTGTGCATCATGTGCCGCCATGTATCTACTCATTGCTGACATTTGTTGCGTTTCCTCTGTCTCGTTTCTCTCTTGTAAGTCGGTTCCTTATTTAACTGCAAATAAGACCTGTTCCTGTAGGCCGCAGCGTCCGTTCTACGCTTCGTATGCTAAAACTGCAATGATCTACAGAACGAGCCAGTTTGAAGAAATGGGATCACGAGGTTTTTGGAAAATCCACCAACCGGATATACATGGTGAGCGGATGTATGAAAATAATTTTTTGGTAAATAGTTGAAATTAAAAATTCCTTATTAAATAAACACCTTTGTTCGAAATTAATTTTCGAAGATTAAACGATTTCGAAGTAATTGCGTAACTGCGTCATCAGCTGCGGAATTCGCTACTGCGTTCACGTCGGCATTGCGTTAACATCTCCTCAAATAGATTCAAAACTCCTCACATTAAGTGCCTAGATAGCTACATTGAGGAGACCAAGGGAAAAGCAAAACACTTGTGCCACTGTTGTACCGATGCAGTTGTGTTGCTGGAGTTGTACTCCAGCTACAGTAATGCATCCAGCCCAGCGTATACCAGTTCGTGACGTAGTAGTAAGAATGAAAGGAAGACAATACAATCCCCATTCAAGTGACAACAGCAAAAAATTCTGAACGATTGATTATAAATTATTTTTGCTTAATTGAGACGAACTAAATGTAATCGTTAAGATGAACGTTACCTATACAGTAGCCATTGTCTTTCAGATACAAAATCAAATTTGCTATGATACCGCCCTTTTAGGTCACTCTGCTGGCTTTAAATTGTTTCCCAAGAAACAACATTGGCAACAAGGCGATACGTATCATACGTACAGTCATGAACAAAATTAAGAGGCACCCGAAAAGTCAGAAAAATCTATTTAAACTTACTTGACTGATGATACCACATTCCACACACTGAGTTATGGTATCGAATATGATCGCATCTAATACGTACTTAATATGGCCTCCTTTGGATTTTATTACAGCTTTTTAGCGTTTTGGCATGCTCGACATTAAACTTGCTACAAGCGGCGGCACCAACTTTGAGCCAATTGTTAAAATTTAGCTGCTTACAGCTGTTACAAGGAACACTTACTATGCGTCCTAGCTCTTTTTCTTAAGTGTGACTACATATGCTCGATGGGATTTAAGTCGGAGGACTGAAGGGCCAATTCATGCCAACCCATCAAAAGCTGATGTTCATAGCACGATGTTCATTTACCCGATTCTGAAAATTTGTAAAAAAAAACTGGGTAAAGTGACAGTGCACGTTTGATTTAGAGAAATATCACGAGACTCCCCTCAAAGTTACTTTCATCTGACCAGATCACTTTAGCCCAAACATTACCAGTCCGATGCTCATGTGCTTGTGCAAACAAATGCTTTTTTTTCTGCAGGCATCAGATAGCAGTAGCTTTTCCTAGCTTTGTATCCTAACAGTACGCGAAAAGATTTCTCTGCCAGATACTTCCTTCAACTAAGCATTCACATTTACTAGTTTCATTGATAGTTTAAGCCTCCGTCTCCCCAACAAAGGTGATCTAACAGAGGAAAAAATAAGGGACGTATGGAATTTCGATAGAAACGGGGAACCCATGCACGAAAGTGTACTCACACAGGATCACCGTACATGGGAATAGCAGGTCAGGAAAGAAGAGGAAAAACAGAACAAAGTAATACCAATCAGTAAGAGTATGAAATCGGAAGGAAGCAAAGTGGGCACGAAAGACAGACGTCCCATAACGCCCTGAAGGGCAGCATTCACATCTGAAGACCTTTTCTCCTGTCAGCAAGAGATAACCTCTTCATCACTCTGTCCTCTCTTTATGTCGTACGCCTTATCGGCGCTGTTCAGAACAGTTTTTGAATGAATTGATTTCCCTATTGCTTTTGCTAGCCCTCTGCACACAATTTCTTGAACACTTCATTTTATTGAGCAATTTCAGCTCGAGAATATTCAGAAATGCAACAATTTGAGCCCTTTCTTTTTCAGAAATTTGTTTTTTGATGACATTTCCTTGTCAACAGATATGCTAAATAACAAAACTATACAAAATTAAGGTTCTGTAAATGAAGAGAGTTATTAAAGGTGGAGAATTTGCTCAGACAACTATTACGCGATCTACTGCCGCGACTATATTAACTGGTTTAAACAGCATTGTGGTAAAAACTTATCTTTGTTATTCAGAATGTAATTCTGAAACGATGCAATCACTGGACGGCCCCTATACGCAGGCGAAATCTATTCAGATGTATCTAAATACAAACTTTTTCCTGATGCATCTCATAATTTTGTCCATGGCAGTACTACGAGTAAAACTCTCCTATTCACCTTCCGTATGAAATTATAGTTAGCAAACCAGCTCCGTGACGACTATAATGCAGCACTCGCATATATTACGCCAATCTTCGAAGATTACGATGCATGCTCAGTCGCGTCAGGTGATATGATAGTTCATGTGCACAGAAATCCTCACTGCAAGGGACGTATCCTATGATGCTGGGCGCCTGTTGCAGAAGATATGTCTAGTTCGAGAAACGCTATTGTTAAACTTGGGGCCCGGTCGAGTAGGCGTCGAAATTAAGCCGTGTAGGCATGCGCTGGCTTCGACTCATTGAAGAGAGTGTTATTGACCATTACTCAGTTACTTCAAAGACTTCCAGAATCTCAAATACTGCTCCAGAAAAGTGAGCTTACTACCGGCATAACGTAATCGCGTTGATTAACAGCCAAAGCTTCTGTCTTTAGTTTCGGACAAGTCAAGCCTTCAAGGCTTAATGTTAGCGTCCAACCGAACGTGCCTCAAATCAAAGAATGTATCAACATCCACAGATTAGAAGGTTGCCGGAAGAGGTCGTGAACGAGAGCAAAACGTAACCCCAAAAACAAAGTTTACTGGATCTTCACTTCGTCATATATCCCGAGCGAGAACTTAGATTAATGATTTGTGTACCTCCGTAAAAATACATTTGACATATTTACAAACTTATAAGTAAGATTCCTTCACTTAATACGTTAGATCAAAACTGAACCTCGTTGCGTCAGAGGAACTGTAGAAAAGCCATATCAAAATAAGTTGTTTGCCCACATGCAGCAGCTTCAGAACAATTATCCTACAAACTTTAGACATACGAGTACTGGCGATCCTCCATTTATGCAGCATCCGTTTATGTGATCACACATTAATACGGTAAGAATTTTATTCCTGGTATTCAGCGCACGCGACGCTGAAGCCCCTTTATGTGGTACCATGTAAACGCAATTTTTCGGTTCCGGCATCACCGCTGCAGCGCAAGTTCAGCCAGAGCCACAGAGGAGGCATTATAGTTTGCATTTGTGTGTAAAATGGACCCTACAGCTGGTAATAATTCTAATAAGAGTAGGGAATAAAATGGGTATCAAAAAAGCCCATAAAAATTTTAAATACATGTGATAGAAGTAACAAGTGTTAGAAGTTGCAAAGTGCTTTAGCGTTATTGAAAGCACAGTTAGAGCAATAAAAGCATATGACAAGCGTATTAGAACTTGCACAAACAACATTTCAACTAGCACTGCAGATAAAAATCTGAGGCGTGTTTCAATCAGACGCCGGTGTTACCCTCACAGTGTTACCCGATGTAACCCCGTGCAGTAATGAATGCGACGTGCGACCTCAGAGCCCAAAAAGTCTTGCGGAACTCGTGGGAAACTCGCAGCTACACAAGCATTTCTGGCGGAGTCTTTGTTTGGCTGCATTTTAGGATTAAAAGTTGAGACATTTCGTAATGCGAATTGTTGAGTATCAAAATCAATACTTGTGAATAAAGGCAGAGTTACCCAACTCTTAACCCTACAATTTTGAGTATTACCGTGGTTGTAACTGGCTGTTACCTGTGTCGCATTGGAGGCCGGTGTAGCTCAGGAGATAACCGATGGCTGCATTCCAACACGCCTCTGAGCAGCCCCCAACAGTGCAGAGATTCCCTTAACAGCGACCGGAGTTTGTCCGAACAGACCGCATTAATCGAGGATCGCCAGTATTTCCGTAAATTGGCTTCACTTGCTTTGGGGTCGCACTGCAGAAGTACGCTCCCACAGAAAACTGTACTATTGCCTTGTATTCGCTCCTGAGGCAACTGGGAGCATGGAGCACACCATGGGGTATATGCGCTACATCACTTGTCACATGAGTGCTATGGTGGGTCCGTAGCTCCATGCTAAAACCTAAAATTTACTTACAAGTGTTACGCTGGACTGGGTAGCTTGTGAACGTTCAGTGACTTAGCACATCTTCCCCTGTGATTAGCTTGAGGGAGAATGGGGCTGTGATGGCCGCTTCCGCTGCCCACGAGAACACAAACGCTCATGTTCTTATTCCAAACCACACACTAGTCAAGAAGAACGAGTGTCCTCTTTTCGTCCGAATGCGTTGTTGATGTGCTCATTTAATTAAATAGCACAGACTTGCAAAGAATTTTGCGTTATAAATCCCTCAAATTTAATGAGATGTCCGAAAGTTAACTAACGGCACTTGCGGCGCAAACAGAGTTGACGGTAAAAATTTTTTACACCATTTCTCGACAATCTCAAAGTTATGTTTACTATAGTTCAACGTAACGCTCGAACGAAAAGATGACTATACTCATACTTTTGCCAAGCGGAAGTCCTCGTCATTAGAGCAAAGGTTCCGGTGAGCATAAGACTTTATGTGTGAGACAACATCGCACTAAAACATGAATCTCTGCGAATTTAACCTCACTACTCTCTATAAATTAGGAAAGCAAGAGTCATTGGCACTTGCCATGTTCAAAAACTTGTAGTGTAAGCCGAGATATTAAACAATTTTGCGTAACACACCAACACTGCGCCACCCGAAACCGCGAGTATGGCAATTTAATCGGATAGTCTCACGGACTAGTACTATTACTATAGGAAGAAAATTAACTAGCGCTGCGAGCAATACACTCGCCTTACGCCAAACTTACTGTGAGTTTCATCTCTGCTTTCTGCCGGAAGGTCTCGGTTGTATTGGGTGAAGTGGTCAGTGCGCTATTTAGAAAAAACGTGGCGCAAAGCATCTCCCAGCCCAGGGCACGGCGGAATGAATTCGCACTCGGTGACCCATGGGTGAGTGGTGAGTAATGTCTCGCGGATACCAACAGGCCGCAGCATAGCACAGCGTCAGGCGACAACACCCTAATATACAACAAGGCCTCAGCCCTGAACAGACACTGGCTCTGGGGTGCAGCGTGTGGACACACACACCACACTGTCATCTATACAGCACCGCTTTCGCTGAGCTACAGTAGTAATGGTGTGATGAATTCGATTGACAACAGCGAGCCAAAACAAGAAGCAGCTTGTGCTTGCTGGTAACCTCTCGCTGATGGGTGTAGTTTACGGCAGGTTTTTTTTTTTTTTTGCCGGAAGAGAGCGGGAAGCAACCAAAGGTAACGGGTCGTTAAGATAACGTCGTAATGACCCGGGTTGAACTGCCGCCGCACTTACTCCTCTGGGGCTAGTTGGCCTATATCCGCAGCACGAACCAGTGCGTGAGGCTTTCCGAGTGGAGACAGCGGTCAAGTTGATTTTTGCTTGACTTTACTTATATCATTTGATGATATACTTAAACAGGGCCACTGTAGAACTTCCCTGAATTATAAGAGCGATTAATGAGAGCATAAAGAAAACACGGAAGTATAACAAGTATAAGAGGACACACCCGTGTAAAGAGTTCCAGTACTTTACATCAGCGATTTTCGTCTCTGACAGCAAAAAAAAAAAACAATCTGAGAAATTCTAACCAACTACGTCTAGAGTAAGGATTGTGGCCAGATGCAACGATCCCTACGGAGTGCACTCTGCTTACCACATCGGGTGCACAAGGCCCATAGATAGTATGGCAGCAACAAGGCATACTATGTCCCTCTGCTAGGCCATTACGATAAACATCTAATGCCAAAAACACACGCTTGTTGGTACTGTTCACAGCACATTCTGTTGGAAGAAGACGAGGCTCCTTAAAGACGGCTGCTGACGAGAGCCTTTTGTTCTCAAAACGCGAGCACAAACGTTCCCGTTTTGTGGAACAAATGTTTCGGACACTGCACACGCGGAGTCTACGTTCACGACCAGAGAGTACATTAGTTGATCATTGTTTACGAACTGCTGCAGTGTTCAGTTGCTTCTGCCATCTGTCAAAGGAAAAATATCACCAATGTTTCGCTTCACTTCCTCAAATTGCTCTGCAAACTTTCTATTGTAATGTGCCCAATATTTAGCTGATGACTACTAATTTAGTTAGGTGGTACAACATTATTTAAAGTGAAAATCTTTTTAGGTATGATGAACCATCTCCAACCATAGTTGCCTACTTCATCCATGTTTTCACATGCACTATAGTGAATTATAGCACCATAGACCGCAACAGTACTTGACTCTTATGTCCAAGTGGCCTCTGACGCTGGCGACCAAATGTGAAAAATGGGATCTTCTGAAGAGCTATTATGAACATGTCCAGACACGGTCATGCAGGCAAGCGCCCAAGCACGTCCCCGCCGTATCCAAGATACCTTCTCTGCAAGAAAAATGTTGGGTACTTTGGAATTTTTTTCTTCAGTATTAGATAGGGGGAAAAGAATAGCTCTCGAGAAAATCCCATTTCTCCGTTGTCCACTTTTGGCCGCCAGCGTCAGACCTAAGAGTCAAGTATTGTTGTGGTCTATGATAGCACCGTTCAAATTCCTCAAAATAATCCCCATCAGCTCAATAATTGACATATGCTGCTTTGCACAGACTTTCTCAGCAGCAGCATCTGTTGATGCTCCTCTGAAAACACTAAAATATTGGAGAATTTATTGAAAATGAACTATGCCGCTTCAAATTTGACAAAAACGCCTTATATGTATGGAGAAAAAGTTTGGTTTTAATATTTTCATGTAAAGTGTACAAAAAGTTTAAGATAAGCATCGCCACAGCCACTGTTTTGTTCCCGTTTCGTGCAACAGAAATACAGCACGGGGAAATAAAAGGCTCCGAGCACAAAGTTGCAGCTACGCGCGGCAAAACAGCCTTTCTTTGGAACTTTCGTTCCCAGAGCACGAAATGTTTTCGTGATCCGACTCTCGTCTGCAGCCGCCTTGACAAATCCAGCCTCTCATACGCAGCGACACTAAAATTTACACGAGCCTTCCCTGATGATCACATAAGACAGTTGAGTTACAACGGATGTGTCAGTAAAGAAAGTACATGGCGAGATAAACAAAAAAAAAAGTACGGTAGGAACCAACGCTAAATTCTTTTACAATCTAACACTCAGATGAAGCAGATCAGCGAAATCGCTCAAGCCTCTTTAGAGCACTGGAGGTAACTTGAACTGACTTCTGAGCTAAAATCTATCAAGCCTCGAGACTGATCAAGTTTCGCTTTCAATTACAAATGACATGCCCTTTGTGTCTATTCTAAATGATATACTTTATTCTAAACGAAGTATTTTCGCACACCGCCTAATGCAGCATTCGTCTACGAGTGCAGGAATAACTAACCCTTTACTAATTAGTAGAAAAACAAGCTTCAGCACCTATGAAATTACGTGTATATTACAATAATACGGAGTTTTTCGAACGGAGTGTTTAGGCGATATGTACAAGGGATCAAATTTTCCATGCAAGGTAGCATCCTCGCCGCCAAGTGGCGCAGGCACGAGCGGCTGACACACATTGAGACGAGAGCCGGGGTCAGGATCAGACGAGAGCCGGGGTCAGGATCAGACGAGAGCCGGGGTCAGGATCAGACGAGAGCCGGGGTCAAGATCAGACGAGAGCCGGGGTCAGGATCGGACGAGAGCCGGGGTCAGGATCAGACGAGAGCCGGGGTCAGGATCAGACGAGAGCCGGGGTCAGGATCAGACGAAAGCCGGGGTCA
>LQNS02000137.1:26827045-26845843 GCA_001587735.2 Parhyale hawaiensis | reverse complement strand
GGGGTCAGGATCAGACGAGAGCCGGGGTCAGGATCAGACGAGAGCCGGGGTCAGGATCAGACGAGAGCCGGGGTCAAGATCAGACGAGAGCCGGGGTCAGGATCAGACGAGAGCCGGGGTTAGGATCAGAACTACAAACTTGGTGAAGCATCTCAAATTGCTCTTCGTAACAAGGAAGGTGTGACCACAGCAACGGTCCATCGCGACATCGAATGGCTACACTGGCTCATCGTGCGCCACATCAGACACGCAGCAGAGCCGCTTTTGTGATTTGACTGAGCGACACTTGCTACAATGTGCAAAATTTTCTGAGATTAGTTAAATTGCCGCAACATTCCAACTAACCCTTAGTTTCGTTACCGTTGACAGCGCCTACAATGTAACAAGCGCACGTTAATGGCGGTTTCGCATGCATATTGCAGATGTAGCAAATTAGATTAGTTATAGTTCTATTATTATCATCATCATATAAGTTATTTAATCCCCCTAGACATAACTATGGTATTTTGAGAGAGGAAAAGGAAGGGGCATGTACTATGTCGACAGAAACGTGGAGCCCATGCACGAGGGTGTTCCCACACAGGGTCAAAGTGATGGGTACAGCAAGTCAGGAAAGAAGAGGAAGAACAGAACATCGCACCGTCAGCAACAGTACGAAAATAGAATGAAGTAAGGTAGGCACGAGAGACAGACGCCCTGAAGGCCTAGCTAAGCTACGGTAACCTACAGGCTTCGCCTGGTGTTGCTACTCACCTAGTTAGAGCTGTAACAAGTACATGTTACCGCTGCATGATCGGCATATGACAGATGTTAACAACAGAAGTTACGGCTGCAGCAAACGCATGCTGGGGCGATATATATATATATATATATGCATATATATATATATATATAGGCACTGCCTTTGCGCAAAAAGTTTTCTTTGTAGCAGCAAGTTTCGCCCAATGTTGGGCCGAGAATGATGATCGTTGGGATTCACGACTTCACAACACCGCTGCAGTTAGTGCTGTGCATTAGAGGCTGTCAATTCAAAGTATTCTGTACTAAATTTATGATTCGACTGGTAAGTAGTCAATATTTTTACAACCATTGAGGGCAAAAAAATACGGAAAACATGCTTCTTGTGCTATTTTTGGCTCACTCATTAGCCAATACCTCCATTTCTGTCAGATAGTCTGAATTCCGGTAATGATATATATTATACCATGAACACATTTAAGTAATTTATTGATTACCTACGTAGTCTGATTTCAATTACCGTTACGCTAAGAGTTGTATGTCTATTTGGTGTTTCTCTCACATTAAGTAACTTAGTTTCATTACACGATGCGGGCAACTTCCCACAGTAAGTTCAGTAATACTTCAATAAAGAAACCAGATAATGAAATATTATTGAACATTACACATAACTATCAGTTCACAACATAATGCCCGAGTCTATTTTAGATGCTGCCTCTTATTAACCGGATTACTCCCTCAAGTAATCCTGCGAAACATTCTTCCGATAACACATAATTTCTTTGTAGGCCGTGAGAGCCGCACATCCTCGGCCGTGGGTCTACCTCGCAGCCGAGCGCCGCCGCTGGGGCGACCATGGCGAGCCAAACGGGACTCTACCCCACAACCCTGCGACTACGGAATTTGGCTTCATGCTATCTTCCGGGACCTGTTGAGGCGATAGTGGCCCGGGACGAAACAGTGGAGTTCAGGGAAATTAGGAAAGATGGCTGCCCCTCTTCCTTATTCCGGAACTTGGGAAAACAGGCTAGACAGCACCCCGATATTGCGCGAGCCTGAGAACGCCGCGCCGTCTTGCTGAAGGGTAAAATCATTATGCTTGAAAGTGTTTCTTCCCTTCACAATGGGCAGGGACGAAAATTTTGTCATTGTTTGAATTCACTTTCACGCCCCTCTTCGATAAAGCTAAAGGGAGATTGCCACGCTTTGTGAACAGCCGCCCAAACCATGACGGCGGCGAGCTTGGCGACGATATACATTTCCATTAGTTACATACCATGTAAGACGTCCTCAGGTTGCTTTCCCAGCACTCTTATTATTCTAAGGGTTGAATTTTGCCTCCATTGAGAAGAGCTTTCAGTCATGAAAACAATCTCTCTTCTTCACGTACAGATTCTTCAAGAAGTTCAGAAGAAGCAGAAGCAGAGCATCATGAGCAAATGACTAAATTTTCTTGGTAATCTGTTGGTTCGTTTGTTTGTCTCCGTGTTTGTTTTTATGTTTTCAGTAACAAAACTCAAAAACTCATGAATGGATCTTCAAGTCAATTATAGAAGCTGTTATTACTGTCAAAAGGCACAAATTGACAAATTTTGGTGATGATAATGAGGAAATCATAATTTCAGGACCAATTTGAATTTTTCCTTAACACTGCCTAGCTTGGCGAAGGTATGCGCTCTCAGAGCGCTCCAGTTCAGTGTTAAATCGCTCAAACGCAGCTTTTCATCAGCCGGAGAGGCTCCAATGGACGGTATTTGGGTAAATTATTATGCATGTAAACTACGATTTTGCACTCGAACAATAAGGCAAATAACTTCATGAGCTTTATTACACTTCCAGACTTTGTTTAAAAAGCAGCAGCCAGTCTTCGTTTACGCATTGGAATATAAAAGCACAGCTGCCTGCGTTTAAATTGCCGGTGAAGACTTAGTTACGTTTCTATTGCGGAATATTTCCATGTGCAGTCGACTAAGCGCATAGGAGAACTCCAGTGATTGCGGCACCATATGTTTCTTGACTTATCGGTTCCAGTAAATTACCGAGACAGGTAATTTCTTCTACCATTTCGATTACTTGGTTCACTCAACAGGCGGAATGAAGTTCTACACAGATAAAGAAAAGTAACTGAAATTCCTCGAAACATTTCCCAAGTGATCACAACACAAATTTCACTACACACTGACGACGATCAATCAGGGTCGTGTTATTGCAAGCTCTTGCCCACACAATGTTGAATTGCAACACTGTACTCACAAAGTTTCACGTACTACTTCTGTGCCTATATAAACCTGCTATTTCATTTTTAAAAAGTTTCATGAATTCAAACTTGGCTCCCTTCATTGCTGTTTTTCCCCCTTCTTCCATTGCGTTTGTGCCACTAGATGTCATTGCTCGCAACTTACAATAATACCACGCAGTAGAATGTGAGAGGAGCAGAATTGACTTCATCAAGCGTGCAATTTCACCACCAAGAAAGCTGGTAAGCCGTACATTAGCGCTAACGCAGTTACAGTCACTCCAAAATATTACTGTACTGTAAAACGTGAAACTGGTTTGTAGAGAGTATAATGCATTGCTACAGATGCAGCAATGCATTTCGAGGATCATTTTAATCCTACCAAAGCGCCAGCACGATCCACAATCCAAGAGAACAGCATATGTACTTATTACGCTACTCCAGAGCTGCGGCATGCAGGTGATTTCCTTTGATACAACTCTCTAAAGTGCAACTGCAGTACCCCAGCGCGCTACTGCTGGCAGACATGAAGGCACAATAATCAATACACGTAAGATAGGACACCCGTACCGAGATTTTTATTTGCGACCGCATCATTTGAGAAGCAACGAATGCTGCACGCGGCGGTCAACAGTGGAGGACAAAAGTGAACATTGCATGGCTGCCACATGAAGGAAATTAGTCCCACAACAGAGAGCGCAACTCAATGCTATCTTACACAAACAGTTCTAGGCTATACATGAGAAAACACTATCCCATGAGAGGGAGTCCCATGCGTTTCAGGCTAAAATATACATTAGAAATATTATTAATAATAGTAACCTAAATAGCTTTGCTAGACCAGCGATTCTAAGCGCATCGCGCAGAACGGCAAACATTTTATCTCAGTATTTCTGCAGGAAGGTCTGGATTTGAGGGCGACCTCGTTTGAATAATACCTACCTACCTTCACTGTGGCGTAACTTATATATTTATCCAGAAATATCAAGTATCCTAATTAGACATTACAGAGAAATAGTGTATTCAGAACGATCAGCACGACAACGTTTCATATAATCATACTTGGGTTGAGAAACCGAATAAAGCAATGGAAGAAAAAACACAGCTTTCCTAAACGCGAGTCAAATACTAATCAGTTCCATGTGCATCTGGAGTTCCTTCATTAATATAATGAGTAACAAATTTCATCTGATACGCCCGTTCTACGATGAAAAGAGGCTGGTTATGTCCTCATCGTTGCCGTACTGCTTGTTTTCTGCGTGGGCCTGAGCTCGGTGCCGCAGCATGTGGTGATTGAGATTGGAGCGATCAGCAGTCCTGTAGGGACACTTGGGACAAGCGAAAGGCTTCTCCCCCGTGTGGAGGCGCATGTGAGTAGGCAAATAACTTTTGGCCATGCCGTTACCACACACGGGACACTCGACTCGTTTGCTGACAGAGGTACTTGACTGCGATGTCATGGAGGCAGAAGACTGAGACAAGAAGCTGGAGTTAGAGGCAGCCAGAGTGAGTGCTGCCGAGGAAATAGCGGCAGAGCCAGGGGTTGGTACGCTGCTTGCACCAACCCTGCCGCTGAAGAGGGCATTGGAAGGTGCCAGCATTAAGGATTGGTCAGGATACGGGGCCCTGTTGGAGCTGATACTCTGTCCTCCTGCGGTCCTAACTGCAGCTTGGGAGAGGGAGAGGGAAGACCCGGAGACGTCCGTCAGAATGCTGGCGGCCAAGAACTGGTCGGACGGAGCCAAGGTGGCGAGGTAGTCACTCTGTGGGAAACAGACGGGATCAGTACGATGTATGGATCAATTGCGGCTGTTTGCGAGTCCTCCACTTACCTGCTGCACGAGAATACAACCGCGTACCTTTACACAGAAATTTAAGTAAACGTTTATTAACCAAACACCACGAAAAACTATAGATTCCAATTTATTACACGCGAATCAGTTATCTTTCATGCACTCAAGTGACAGCGTTCAATGCCCTGCTTTGAGGAACGGTGTACTACAGTACGAACTTGTTGGTAAATGAAATAAAAAGACAAAAAAGAGGCTTCCAGCAGTCACAAATATGACTGATACAGACACCGCTATTAGCGAAGTGACACAAGTGCCATGGACCACACCCACTTGCGGCTTCCTGAAGGTGTAGGGTACGATCTATTTCTTGCAAGCTACAGTAGGCAGCACGGAAATGTCAAGGAAATGACACGAACGATGCAAACGATTACAAGAACGAATACATCACCAATGTCACGGGTGTTTTAATGACAAGATTTTCGCTACAAAATTTTCCTAAAGCGAGAGTGTACGGTGCACTGTGGTGCGCATAACAGTACTCAAAAGAAACGGTAAAATGCAAAAATAGTAGTTGAACATGTTCGACTGGGTGCCAAACTTGAGCCGTCTAGGCTTGACTTCTTCGAAACGTCAGGCAGGTGCGCTGCTTTCGACCCGTTGTATTGAATTTAAGCACTGACCCTCAATCGGTTACCTTAGAGACTTCCAGAAACTCAAACTTGCTCCGTGTCAGTGGATTTTCAGCAGCTAAACACAGTCGGGTCGCTTCTAACAGTTGCAACGCTAGTCAAAGTGACCAAACCAAAGCCTCTCGCTGAAGTTTCGGACTAGCCAAGCCTCGAAGGCTTAATTTGGGCGCCCAGTCGAAGATGCCCTAAGCAACACTGCGGAGGACACATTGAGTTGCACAAGAGTAAAATATACAACAATACTAGAATGTCGACTTAACGGCCGTAGAAGCTGCATGTAGAGCAGCAGTTCGGGTATACAGTTAGTAGCTACATACATATAAAACGAGAGCATAACTTATTTTGCAGTTCATCCAAATTATGCACGTAGTTACTAAGTTTAGGCTAAACTTAGGAATTTATAGTGTGTTCGATTTGAAGGCTTGGATCGAGATAATCCAGTCTTCTATCAGCTGCTCACTTGTCCAAAACTTCAGCCCTGAGCGCTCGATCAGCCAATCGGATCGAGTTTTGAACGTTAATTGCAACCCGAGTACAGGCTTGTCATTTAGGCCTTAAAATTAATCTTCAGTGACGAATCGAAACATTACGACTGAAGTCCGGACAAGTTACAACTAATCAGACAGATTGAAATCTCGATCTTGGTGTACGAATAGATGATGGCCATAGTATCTCAGGCAGTACAGTTGCTGAACAGCTGAGATCCCTGGAGCTGTACCCACGAAGCTCACAGCTTCCACTAACGAACGCTCGTAGTATCCAAATCGTGGCCGGATTTACTAAGGTTATACTGCACGGCGTACTGTCATATAACTTACAACATCTCTACAGTCCGAGAGCTACACCATCTACGAGCCCCGCGCTTGTACTTACAACATCTCTACAGTCCGAGAGCTACACGATCTACGAGCCCCGCGCTTGTACCTGTGCCTGCAGAACATTGTGCTCAAACCCCTGTGCGCTTGGCCAATGGGAGAGCTCGTTGCATCTTACTTGGGCTTTCACACACCAAGGGCGCTTGAGCTCCGTAAATGAACTTACGAGGGGCAACTGTGAGACAATACGTGTAGAGCTTTGCAAGCTTATATCTACCTTGCTAAATCTCGGCCCAGAAAGTCAATACATGGTCGTAGTTGCATGAATAATCTTTTACAGTAGGCTATAAAGCTGAAATATTTAGATGCAATGGCTGCAGTCCACGCAGTAAACCGAGAGGATGCAGAGATGTTCGAAAGACGAACTTTTCTTCACGAAATTATCACGGATGCTTTAGGAAATTCAGTGATGCACAGTAACTGAGCTGCCGCCGGAGAATCATTCGAGGTCTCGCACCAGTCTACAAAACTCGCAGACAGAGATGGGCACTTGCGACCTGCCACAGGAGTTACAAGGGCCGCAAACCTCCGGTCTTTCTTTACTCTTGTGACAGGGCCGCAAGTGCCCACCGCAGCTCACTTGTACCTTCGGGGCACAGCACGTGTCGGCGAACAAATTCTGCAGGGGCACAATTTAGCATTACCGAACACTATTGCTTCTCACCGCGCAGTGTAAACACAGAAAGTACAAGGGCTTGTAACCGCAAACGTTTTTAACCTCAACGTGCCGAAGAGAAAAGATATTTGGAGAAGAAATGCATTATTGTCAGCGAGCTACACAGAGTCAGGGTGTTCCTCTTGTTGAAGGCGAGTTCACATTAGCAACTTAAGCCTATCAGTCATTCAATGAAAATGTTAACAGGCTAATTGAGCCTTCACATTTGATTGTGCGGGTGAACGGTGCATTGGTAATGTGTAGTATGTAGAATGTTCACCACTCCATATTTGCAGCATAACCATTGGTTCGCAAAGTAAGTTCGCTGTTATTTACAGAATTACTACTGCACTTGTGTTAACTACCAACATTTAGAATTACAATATTGTTTATGTCAAACTTCATAAAAAAGCAATTTAGCTGCAACTTGTCGATAGACCGACAGCCAACAGCAGCGTGGGAAAATTTGTAACGGTAGTACGAAAGGTTCTGTCTGTTTATCTTCTGTATGCGCTCCAAAAAAAGGCAGAAATGAAATAATAAACTATAAATCATAAGGTAATAAATGTCGCACAGTCAAGAAAGTCTCTATTTGTCCTACTGCTTTCGGGTACAAAACGAAGAAAGTTTACGTTAGGTTCGTTTTACAAAACGCCTAAGGTAAGTGGTGGATTGAAAACGGTGGGAATTCGCATATTTAAGCACTTCGTTTTTTCTGCAGAAATGTAGTTAAGCCAGTCTGTTTCAATATTCCATTTTTTACATTATAATATGTAACAGACTCATACTTGCGTAGTGTTTGTAAAATATTTACCTAAGTTAAAAGCTGCGGCATCATGGCCGTGGCGTGGTGCCTAAGTGTTTTTGTGGGAAACTGTAAGATATTTAGATTACTATTCGTTATTCGATATCAATAAAGCGATTAAATGGGCAAATAACACTTTTATGCCCAAATTACATTTAAAAAGTAATTGATTCACGCACTTTATAAACGAAGCTCACCCGAAATTCGCGTCGACGGCGTCAAGAAACAACGTGCAGCAATCAGCCGTCGCACACCCTACCTCTGTCAATCGTCAACATAGCGACGTCGTTTGTTCGACCACGTTCTGTGATGGCAACGAAAGTTGCTAGCATAAAGTAGCTCACGGTCGAACGTTCTTACAAAGACACACGAAGCGTTATCAACTTGAACGAGGGACATTGCCGCGTATAGAAGGCGGCACCACCCGCGCCAAAACTGCTTGTTCTCTGCAATAATAATTAGTTTCGGCAGATACGTGACACGGGTTATAGGAAAACAGTTGAGTGTACATCAATAACAACGGCATCCACAGAGTTGGAGAACTTGCTTAACTTGGAGGACCTCACGTTAAGGGTCCTGGGAACCCCGCTATATATGGCAGCTCGATATATGGAGACACAAAGACAACTTTAACTCAAATAATATAATTGTGAAACAAACGAACAAAGGATATACAATACAAGCTTATCGCACGAAGTGATGAAATACGCCACTGCTTGGTAAAGAACGTAAATTGTAGACATAAACACGGTACTGTGCAGTAAATAAGGAAAACATTCGGCACAGCAAAGAGAAAAGGAGCCACAAGAGGCGTTAAAATTGAAATTGCTGCGAGATTTGATTTCGGAAACTTTGTATGGAGAAAAAGCACCAAATTGCGCACGCTGTCGCTCCCGCGATGTTCGGTCATCCAAGACACGCACTAGCTCTACGAATATCTTCCGTCAATCCCTGCAGTCATAGAAAACTCGTTTGTGACTTGAAGACATCAGCAAAGTGAATAGATAATTCGATATCTTTCAATTTGAAAACATGCTCTACTCTAAGAGCTCGCTGAACTGCCGTGGAAGAATCACGTGAAAAACACTATAGCTAATGTTTTTCCTGTATGGTTAGAGCAAGTAGGGAAAACCTTTACAACTAGAGATTATTTATAATTGGTCATTTCTCCACTTTCTTTCTAAGGCCGTGTTCACACGTCCCTCAGGGTAACGCGTTCAGTCAAACTGATGGACGCGGCGCGTTCATTTGATAGAAGCGGCTACAGCAAATGCGGGAAATTGAAGGATGAAACACGTCCTTTTTCTGAACGAGCAGCGTTTTTCAAGTTTAGTAAACAAACCCTATAAATATTTAATTCATCCTCTATAGCGTTTTTAAACATGAACAAGTCGACAAAAATGCTTCTTACTGCCACTTTAACGATCAAAAATCACTGTTCTCCCGTTCAACACTAGAAAACTAGTTAAGCTGAAAATTTTGTACTAAGAACACAGACGCCATCTTTGATTCGACAGGGAAGCGTTATTGCTGCGTGCTGTTTTCACGTTTATCAGGCTATAAATATTTTGAAAATAGGCTATTCCTATCAAATTTAGGCTATAAGACTATGGGATACGAATGCGACTTCAAACCGACGCGAAATATAAGCTAAAAGGTAAAGAAATGAGATCATAAGTGAACGCGCGACGTCAGGCATTTGAATAAATGTCGCTCTTACGTGTGGACAGCGACAGCAAAAGTTGACTCACAGCTCGAGTTCATTTTGTGAGTGAACGCGTTACGATGATGGACGTATGACCTGGCCCTTAGTGATAGAAATGAAATATATAATTTCGTTTAACAACTTGGCAGACGATTTAAGTAAAGATCACTTTTAACCAAGTATTTATGCATAGATAATTCTCTGACAGCCCAGGAAAAAAACCTTTTTGTCTGTCTTAGCGGCAGCATGGTCTATGCTGGGCTTGGAGAACAGAATTTTAGTCAGGTGCAATCATGAAACCCGCTCGTACAGTGACAGTACAAATATATCTCGAGAAAACCAAGCACATGCTACCTGTGTAACAGAAAAACAGTTATGAACAGTTTAAGATGTCTAAAGACAAGGAATTTAACAACAGAAACGTAACTGTCGAATTGTTCTGCACTGGTAACCGTGCATCAGAGATTATTTAGGTCACAGGACATGCAAGAACCGCCTGTTGTGACATTGTTGCAACCTTAAAAGCTGCAGAAAGAGTCGAACGTAAAACTTTGAGTCCAAGGCGTAATTTAGAACGCACTCCTCGCTTTCTTGCCGGCTTAAATATGTCAGGTAACCCTTAAAGGACCACTGGACCTCACGAGTCCCGTTTCGTAAAAATAAGGTTTCTAACTAAAGAAGGGATCAGTGATATTTGGACCTATGAGCGCCGCGACTATGAGACGGTCGTCGGACTACAATTTAAGACTATCTTCAAAAATCTGAGAGAAACTGAAACTTGGTCTTTAAAGGGTTAAGAACAGTCCATCAAATTTGATGGCATCATTGGCAAAAAGCCGCAATGTTAGCAAAATGACCACAGCCAGAGCAGTCAGAAAAGATCTGAAAATGAAATCTGATTTCGGAGGGCGCCGAAACATCCTAAGAGCCTTTTCCAAGGCCTTTGCCTACTGTCGAAAAGAGAGGAGCCTTTTGCTTCCCAGCCACATGAAGAACCGTGGAGGAATTGTTTGTTGCTTCGTTGAGTCGACGTTGGCGAGAAAAAAATTGGTATCAATGAGGGGGTTAATTGAAGAAGCTCTAGAGTAATAGCCTCGAATCTATCTGAAGTTACACCTATCATGCAGAGTAAAAATCCAGCTGATTAAAATCCAGCTTACTAATCTCTGACGCACAGTTACCAGCGGGGTACAAATTGGTAATTAAGTACATTTACAAAACTAAATTCTTTGCATTTAGCCATTTTGAATGGCAAATAACTGTCGATTCAAAACAAAAACTTAAAATGCTATATATTTAATTTTAACCAGAGAAAATCACAGACCACACTTGGAAAAAATGAAAATTATAATTTAAAAAGAGTCCCAATTTATCATTTACACCCGGTAGCGGCGGCACGCCTCCGCAGCCACTGCGATGGTGTTTCAGACAGCAAAAGCAAAAGGCGCGAAGCATACCGAGGGAAAACGTGGAGCCCATGAGCGAGGGAATTCCCTCATCAGATGTACGAACATGGGAGCTGCATCTTGAGCAAGAAAAGAAAAAACAAAACAAAATAGCTTCAGCAGAAAAATAAAAAAATGGAAGGAGGCGAAGTGGCCAAGGAAGAAAGACGTTCAGAAGTCCTACGGCTAAGCTCTTACATTAACCTACAACGTTCCATGGGTGCAGGCCTCGCCATAGCCTTAGGAGTGGCGAAACTAAATATCCCAATCCTGTGTCCTATGGTCCTTCCTCCTCCTGAGGGTTAATGTAACTATCGACTTCACGCGAGGGTCAAGCGCATATTACACGCTGCATAATTAATCTGGAGAAATATTGCACTGGAAAGTTTTAGCCATACACCACTTGAATTTTGACGGCTTCATGGCAAATTGAGAAAACCCCGATACAATCCTCCCCATCCAACATAGCAACTTGAAACAACAAAGAGTAGAGCACTATGAGAGCGCACACCTTCGCCAGGTACGGTAACGTTGACGAAAAATTCAAATTGGTTCTAAAACTCTGATTGCTTTCCTATCAGCACCGGACTCCAGCCATTCGTGTCTTTTGGCAATATGTAGTACCTAATAATCGCTTCGGTAATTTTCTCGAAGATCCGTTTGTTATGTTCTAACAAACATTAGTCAAGCACACAAATAAACGATCCGATCATTACAAACATTTGATCATTTATGTCTTTCAACATTACTAACAATTCCTGCAAATTCCATAAGCATCCGTTCAAAACTTTTCGAGTTCTTTTGCTAGCAAACACAAAATCAAACACTGTTACAGAGACAAACAAACGAACGTAAAGATCATCACAAAAATGTTTTTTTCATTTACTCTTCGTTATACACCTAACAATTCATGCAAATTTCATAAACATCTGTCCATACCTTTTTGAGTTACAGCATTAAGAAAAAAGGGGCAGACAAAGAGACAAACAAACGGACGCCCGAATCTTCAACAAAAGTTAATCATCTGTCTCTCCGAACATACAGTACTTAACCATCCTGAAGATTTTGTAAACACCCGTCCATAAATCCTTCAGTTACTTTGGTGACAGAAAGAGAGACAAAAGGATAGACAGAAAAGCTCGACGAAGACATAACCTTCTTAGCGGAAGTAAAAATAAACAGTACTTGGCGACCAAAGGAATGCATTTATTGGGATGATGCACACATCCCTGAGCACTGGCCAATGGTAAACTATAAACTTACTTATAGCCAACCTTAGATCATTTTGGTGTCCTGAAATTCAACTATCGCCGCCCTCAGATGATACCTAGTATCTAGCTACTCCCGAAGAAAGTGTTTACGACGTAAGTTAGCTAGATTATACTTTGATTAATTACTGATACACTTTCAATAGCCATTACTGTAACTACGATTGCGTACTAAAGTTTTTATGCCAAAGAACAGTGAAACGTAGTATCACTGACGCTAAGTTAAATAAAGCCTCGATTTTTATGCTTTGTAACAGAAAAGTAGAAATTGAAAAAGACAGACGAAAGCATTTACCCGAAAGCCGCACTTGGCCGGGTGCATCGTGGTTCTCGCAATATCAAATAGCTACGAAGTGCGGGTTTCGGCCCGCGCGCTTTGGTGCTCTACAGAACATCCCGCATGAGGCCTGCACCGCACACTTGCCCACTTCTCAACGCTGTTAGCTGAACCCCGGTGAAAATGTTCTCGCATGGAGAATTGAAGAAAATATTTATCGCTTACTACTAACCCCTTTCAACCCTCTTGACCGCAGAGTACACTGTGACCCCACGAAAGGCTGTAAGGAAGACGTGTTGACCGACAACGATGTTGGGAAACCTAGCCGAGGAAGACTGGCTCACTATAAGTAGGGACAGAATATGCGAATAGTAATATGCGAATAGTAAAAAATCAGAAGCAGATACGAATAGAAAGGATTAGCTAATAAAGTTGGCAAGGGAAGCATTACGCATAGAAAGCTGAAGGACAAGCTAATAAAAATCAAGCCCAAACCTAATCAAATGTTTTGTACTTTCAACTGTACCAATGATTTTGTCAGTCCCGTGAACAAGCAACGCTTGATATACTGTATAATTAGGGGAACGTGCTAGCAGAAAGCATGGCAGAAATTGCAGGCAAGCATGCCGTCCTGCGCTAGTAACTATACAAGGTAATTTTTGTCTTATCCAAAAGTCGAAGAAACCAAAGAACATCGAAACCAATGAACTGCAGCCTACAGTGGCAGGTGAATTCTGCCATGACACCAGGATTGCTCGTCCTCACCAACGCAGTGATGTAATGAACAGCAGGTTTACTTCTCACCGTCGCAGTGCAGGGGATAGCTTCTGATGTTGATACTTATGCACGTTGGCACGGTTTGGCCCAATTTAGGGTATTCAGAATTCTCGAAATTAAGAAAAATAAGTGTTTCAATTCGATAAAGAATAATATCTAGCAAGTCTTTCAAGTACATCACCAAGTGTACAACGGGATTTCCTTAAGCGTGAAAAATCAACGAATGACGCTTACGCAGTAGAATAAGTGGAATTTAAACCCCAGCACGTTAGGTCCTCCAATTTCTAAGAACAAGACCAAGGCTGATTGGAGGGTGGCTGATCAACAGAGCTTCCACTGGTAACAGGCAATAAGAGCCCTGCGTCTTCGGGATGAATTTTGCTCACATGCCTTCGAAAGTTGGACTTATCACCAGTTCTGTACGCACACTTTGGGCACGCAAAAATTTTATCGCCCGTGTGAGTACGAATGTGACGCTGTAGATTAGCTCGACTGATATTGGCGTGACAAAGGGGACAGCTCGTGTGGGGCGCCCGACGGAACTCGACGCCTTCTCGGTACGTGAGGCTGCCGTCCGGCAGCTTGTAATCGGTGCGGTCCTCTTTGGCCTGCAACGGCGACTGATTATCCGCAGTAAAGACGCCTCTGTTCCACCAGATGCTATCCGCAGCAAAGGTTTCGCTGGCCAGCGGGTAGACGCAGCTTGCCTGCACAACCGAAACCTTCTGTTAGAACCAAGCATCAGTTCAGCTCCCAGCGGTAGTTAAAGAAAACATATCAGATACCAACAGGCCTCACACAACCCGATGTACCATACTTCATCACGGTTGAATAACGTAACACAACGCTTGACCGTTTTAAGATGGTTCTGCGCATCTCCTAGCATGACGTCAGGTGGAGCGAAATTTTGTGAAGAACTTACGTCGGTGTTGCGAGAGTATCAATAGTACTTCTAATTCACTTTTGCGATGATTTTCGTTACCATGGGCTGGTGTTCGATGTTGGCTATTATGAACAGCTGCCTAAGATCCAGAGATGCGAAAAAAGTGGGGTTTGGCTTGCAAAAGAGCCGACTCAGTTTCCGCTGTCACCGGCCGCAGCTGCTCGAAACACTTTCGCCCCAGTAAGATGACAAACGCTTATCTAGTATAAGGGCAATGCTTAAGGTTTACACTGTGCGTCTGTGTGTTCACCATGTAAGGCTGCTTCTTTCTTGTCTTTATTGGGCTTTGAAAACAAGCCTTCAGGGGGTAGGACTCAAGGTAACCTGATTCTCAATATTCTTCTATTTTTCTTTTCAAGTGTTCAAAACGCACTACCTAGTAATTATGAGAATTCAGTTTTCCTTTCAAGATTTCCCAAGTAAACCCAGGCAAAACTCATTTTTCAAAGAAGTTTATAAAAATTGACAAAAAAAACTATTCCTGTCTAAACTGCGAATGCTTGTCAAGCAAGAATGGCCCTCAAAATTACGTGTTTTATTTTTTCATCAAAACAAAAGAAACTGGTACGATTACGGGGAACTGTTTTATTACAGAAAGCTTTAGATGAGGGAAATATCTGAAGCTTAACCTAAAAAAAGTAGTCTCTTGATTCACATTTGGTAAACAGTTGTGACTGCGAAAATGATTACCTTTCTTTCTTCTTCTTGAAAGCACACGCTCACCGCATTTAAGCATCAAGTGACAGCTATGAACAAATTAACAAGGTTAGCTACCGTTCCACGTGACGTCGAAGTCGGGAGAAGAAGTGGGCGGGGCTTGCGACGCTACCTATGTACTGCGCGGGGGTTAACCTCAAGTATGACGATATGAAACAAGTCAGCGCACTGCGTGAAGTGGCGGACGTACGATGGAGCGGCGGCGTAACGTGGTCCTTCCATCATATAGCTAAGTTGAGGCGTATCGAATGGCAAAAAGGTTTAGAAAGCCATTATAAACTACAAGGTCAAGAGTTTTAATAAGGTCATGATCAAGAGCAAGGGCCAATCCCCATTCCTCAGTTGTGTAGATCCAGAAAGTTGTGTATTTTCCAGGAAATTGAAGTGAAGTAACTTTCGTAGTTCACGCTCGTATCGCATTGGCGAAGCTATTTCCTAGAAAGAGAAGTATAAAAATTTAAATTCAATAAAAACTTACATTGTTATGCAAGCGTAACAACTGGGGTTACCATTAAATGATTTAAAAACCTGCAAAATTTGCTTTGCTCCCAAAAAGACGAATAAAAAAGTGCACGAGGGACTACGGCAACAAAGTTTTGTTCGGAGAATAAGACAAAGCACGTTATGTTAGGAATTAGGTTAGAATTGGCGGCGCTAGGTCAGAGTAAGCTAGTTAGGTATATGTTTTGTTAAAGTATGATTGTATTAGCAAGTAAATGTTGTGTCTAATGAACAAAAATACGCAAAAAATAGCTGAAGATCACTGCTGTAAAGTATCAAGCAACCAGGAAAAGTTTCATAGAGCAGCGGCGAAGATATAACGTTGAAATCACTTCAGTGCTTCAAAAAGGAAAACTTAACTTGCTACGGTTGTAACTCTATAAATTCGTGTTCAGTGCACCAATATCTGTCAGACTTAAAAATAAATTATTTTGATCTGGGACGAGGGTGAAGGGACTCGGCAAAATTTTCTTAAACACTAAATTCGCGGTTTACAAAAAATTACTTTACCTACGATGTTAAAAGTCTTATTCATACAACTATTAGCTCTTTGAGATACTACTAACAAACCAGAAGTAAACTGTGGCGAATCACTGTAGAACTTCTCTGCACACATACAGCTTCCTTCCAATTATTTCACAATTTTTTGGGATGGTTAAATTCTAAACGTGAAAAAAGCAACTAAATCTAAAAAAAAACGAGGTTTTTACGCACCAGTCACTATCTGCTTGCCGCTATGGTGCCGTACGTCGCCGATGGTCTGCATGCACCTAACTCGCCTCATTACCTCTGCCGAGGAGGTTATGTTTTTGTCGTGTTTGTCTGTCTGTTAGGCTGTTATTCTCTTTGTCTGTCACCAACATTACTCAAAAAGTTATGGACGGATCTTTAGAAAATTTTCAAGGAATGTTAGGCATGTTAATAGTAACAAATGATTAACTTTGGGTGAAAATCCGTACATCTGTCCGTTTGTTCGTCTGTCAATTTTTTGTTAAGGCCAAGACTCGAAAAGTAATAGATGGATTTTTAAGAAATTTATATGAGTTGTTAGGGCTAATACGAAGAGTAAATGACCAAATTATTGGGATGATCTGTCAGTTCGTTCGTTTGTTTGTCGCTATGTCTGATATTATGCTTGTTAGCACAATAGCTCAAAAAGTTATGGACGGATCTTGATGAAATTCACAGGATTTGTTAATATGTACTATCAAAAGGCACAACTGATTAGATTTTAGTGTTGATACGAAGAAAATCACGGTTTCAGAACCAACTAGGGATTTTCCGTTATCGTTGCCTTGCTTGTCGGAGGTATGCGATCTCAGAGTGCTCTGTAGTTTAGTACATTTTAAGGCTATAGACACGCGTACCACCGTAGGTATAAAAATTTTGCATCCCTGTTCAACTATTAACAGGCGCTTTAGGAGGAAAAATAGAAGTAGGGCCCAAAATTATGCAAAGTGGAGTCTTGTTTAACAGAAATGAATCTCTGGATCACTTCAATAATATAGGCTCGGAGCCCCTTAAATAGCAGGCTGCAGTTCCTCATTCGTGCGAATGGTAGTAAAATGGATGTTTTACGTTACTACACGCTTTCAAACAACGAGAAGATTTGATTTGGCTCCATTTTGAGGCAGAAATTGAGAGACGATCAACAACAGCTGTACCTACCTGGTAGGTACAGCTGTTGTTTATCGTAACCGTTTGACCCCATCAGTTTCATTGGACTGTACGACAGCTTGGACCTCTTCTGTGCGTAATTTGTTCGGTAGAGAAGCTACGAATGCAAACAGCACGCCACCAGCGGGTCAAGTGCTCAAGATTATTCAGGGAGCACAACCAACTGGCTGCATAGATAAGTCGCTCCAGCAGATGAAAATGTTTGGTAGTAGCCGATGTCCAAACAGGGAAATATTGTTTCAAAAACGGTCACAAATTAAGAGTGTAGAATTATTTATTGGATCCTGAACCCGGATATCAACACTGCATTCTCAAATATTCGACAGAGTCCACCGTACGGAATCGCTCGGCCATCACTTGCAGTGGTTCCGGACACCGTTACAGCGCAGCATTTAGCTGCTATTCTTTACATCAGCGCAGGGACTCCAGAGAAGTTGAACTCGATCATGCTACAATTTTGATCATCTACTCGCCCACGATGAACTTTTCGTCCACAACTCTTACTATCGTCTCGATGTATCAAATGGATCTTGAACAGCGAGCATTTCTCGACCCAACTTGTTCTTTAAAGCGCGAAATGTTCCGGTGCCCCCTAATATAAGCTACTTTCCTAGGTTATGATACACGACCCAGCACAGACGAGCAGTCCTATGAACATGTGGATAGCTGGGCGACCAGGAGCCTAACCAGCGTAGTCAATAGTCACGCTCTACAGCAAAAAAAAATAATAATTCCAATCGGTTACTACGATGTAAAGGATAAATAAAAAGGTCATATGCTGAACTCTCTTCTACGCTAGTAAGATACATAGGAGAGCATACAGCTACATAACTATATGTGATGTACACGAGATCTTAGCACTGCAGAGGTAGAGAGATTATCAGTAATATGTTACATGACGCATTACGCACGCTAACAATGCCTCCCAAATATCATGAAGCAGTTACCTACATATGAATTAAACTCGCACGTGCACAATGCAGTCCAGATACAGGCCTACAAAATGAAGTTTTTGGTATGATCGGCGTCTGCGAGTACAGTAGTACAGTGCCCTAAACGATAAGCTGGAGTTCAGAGAGGCGCTACTGATGTGCTCCAGAGCGAGCACCACACCGGTCAAAGCGACGTTAATAGTAAGAAGAAGACAAGGGCACAGTCGACTATTCATTAACGACGACCACAGTCACGTTACCAGGCCAGATTATTATTCGTTTGGGTAGCTAAGAGTCACACTCCATATCACTCAATGCAATACAGCCACAGCGCAGCCTTGCCACCATGCTGGCTTCAGAGCGTGGCGAATTATTCTTGGAAAACGCCGCGATGAAACAGGGCTTAATTGCTACCGCAGACGTGACTATTACAAAAAATGATGTAGTTAAGATACACAGAAGACACCATCTAATACTAAGAATGACCGTCGTGTGTTTATAATATATATATTTATATATTAATTGATTTATATGTTTGGTGTCACGCTCTTAACGAAATAGATAGGCGGAATTTAGCCCAGGTTGGAGGCTCTGATTTTCCTCTCAAGCTCCATTGAAAGTGAGAGGCAGAAAATAAGCCGGGTTGCAGAAGATGGCAAACGTATCTTAAGCAGGAACAGATGAAATTCCAACAATGAAGACATCGCAGGCTTAGTCTGATTTGTACGAGTATTAGCTTCTCCATACATCGAATCTACGGCAAAG
>LQNS02000137.1:26771099-26793352 GCA_001587735.2 Parhyale hawaiensis | reverse complement strand
TTACAAAACTAACCTCGTCAGCAGGAACTGCGGCCAGATGCTACATCCCATGCGGAGAAGGCACTCGGGACCCTTGGGTGCGTGATGCCCAAACATATTGTGGCAGGGAAAGGGCCCGCCACAATATGCCCCTGAGCGCAAAATGGATCTTGATGAAATTTATAGGACTTGTTAGTAATGTTAAAAGACCAAAAATAATGGTGCAGATCGGTTTGCTCGCTTGTATGTTTGACTCATGTTTGTCATAACGTTTGCTAGCAGCATAACTCAAAATTTATGAGTGGATCTTAAAGAAAATTGCACAAGCTGTTATTACTATCAAAAGGCACAAATAATTTTATTTTGGAGTTTATACAAAGAAACTAGTTTCTATGGTTTCAGAGCCAATTTCAATTATTTTGCTACCGTAGCCTCGCTTTGCGGAGGTATGCGCTCTCAGAGTGTTCTAGTTGGTACTGGCAGCATCGTTACTAAGCAACTAAATACGTTCCAGGGTGTATGTAAAATACTCTCCATAGGTATACAGAAAAAAAAAACAATTTCGAACTGATAGTATAAAATCTCCACAAACTCTTCACACTAAGTGAATTAAGCTACAAAAATAGCTGGTACACAGGTAACAAAAGTCGACCGTGTGTCAAAATAAAACACGATTACAAGAATTTTGGACTTCATTTCCCAACCTATGTTATCCACTCAATAATTACCTCTCGTGGGTTTGAGCGAAAGGTGGGATCTTACGTGAATATTTCAAAATAGGAATATGACACTCCACAAACACGCAAGCACATAGGCTAGGCAGCCTCAAAGCATAACACGAGCTGGGTATAATAGCAAGACCGGGGTGTAATAGCAATAACGGGTAAGCCAAACAAGAATTACAGGGACTGGTGGAGCAAGGGGGGGTGCGCTCTAGCGCCATGGGGCCAACTCAGCCAATCCAATCTAGCAACTTAAATGCAGGCAATTTTTCTGCTAAAGCTATGAACTGGAATTCGCGATATTTTTTCATCAACCATAATGTATCTTCTTGATAATGACTTATCTGCAGAACCGAGAAGTACAAAGAAGCAGTTGATGACGCGCAGTAACGGTTGACTGTAACACAACCGTCAAGACTGGCTATATTATTTATAGAACCATCAAAACTAATTGTATACCAGATTCTCTCGTTTCAATTGACATTTTCTACTGCTTTTCTTGTCCTTTAGACTGTGGATACTACAAAAACTGAGCACAATTCACTCCTGGATGGTGCAGAAGTTGACACCAGGGTATGAGAACTAACGGCCACCGCCCCGTTACTTGAGATACAGGTAATCATTTCTGCCTCTTCAGTCGGCAACAACACAAGTCATAAAGTTAATGTTAGTTATCAATTGCATTACGTTTATGTGCAACAATATGAAACGTATGCCAATGTTATTGTTCTTAAACGAAGTTAGTGCAACCAAAACCCGCAATTGACTTTGTTTTCTGAAGCTGCTCTCTTCAATCCCTCTTCATGTCAACATGAATTGCGCAGGTTTTGTGTCCCGGATATGTCACAGCATGACGCCAGATGCCAAATTTCTTCCAAATGAAGATAATTAATTATTCTCAGTCTGGATTACCCGTTACTCCTATTATATTCTTGCCAAGACCGCACGAGAGTAAGAGCATTACCCAGTGGGGCAATGTCAGATTAGTCGTAAACGTTAAGTAGGATGACAAGTGCAAATTGGGCAGGGGAAAATATTAATATGAAGTTTTCTGACAATGAACAAGACAGAAATAAATACACAAGCGATTTCTTTGAGTTGTGACTCAAAAGGATAGTACTTGAGCTGATGAGAGAATAAGTTCACTGCGAGGCATGAGGAGCGTGGGTAAGCAAGTGTTGGGACAAGTTGCTGCTGTCGCCAGTACGGTAAGAACAAATGCTGCAGGCGAAGGGTTTCTCGCCAGTATGTATGCGCATATGTTTCTTAAGATCACTTTCGTAGACACAGACTTTACCGCAAACAGAACATGGGAAACGCTTCATTGACGTGTGTCTGTGGTAGTCGAGGTGACGCTGGAACCGTCGGTAGGTGTCTATCGTTTTGCCACACTGGGGGCAAGTGTACGAGCCTTGCTGAGCTGAAGAGTCGCCTAATTGGGGAGGCACCTGGCGGTGAGTCGAAGTTACACGGCGGGAGTTGTAGCGGCAGTGAGAGGAGGTAGAGAAATAGGAGGAATGGTACTGAGGGTGAGAGGCAGAACGATTGCTGAAGCCAGCAGCCCCCGCAAGGAAGTTCTGCAACAAAACAAGCCGACGTAAGCCTATGCATTGTAGCAGAGAACAGGTGATACTTTCAACCTCCTCGAATATAGAAGCAACTACAGCAAAGCAACATGCTCTAACTGGGATAGAGACGTAGCCACAAGTGCAGCGAAGCAAAAGTCTTCATCTCTCAAGAAACAGTGAATTAGAAATTGCTTGGGACGGCCAGCAGGCAGGCAGCGCAGATACGTCCATATATTATGCATTTCCTTGATCCACGTGAGTCCTACGATGTCTGGCAAGACTTGAGCGATCAGCTGTTCTAAACGGACACTGGGAACACGTGAAGGGCTTTTCACCCGTGTGCTTCCTAACATGTTTGTCGTGATCATATCGAGACGCTGACACCTTGCGACAGAATGGGCATCGAAAGAGAGCAGAAGCATGCGAGGCGTTACGAGCGGAGAACGAGAGGGATGTTCCGAAGGGAGGCTGACTTTCGAGCCAAGCGGGATTTGTAGACAAGGATTTATGGCTACTGCGGTGCTTATGCCACATCACATGTGCTTCTTGCTTAGAAGGGTTGCAAAAATACGTCTGGTCCCCCATGTTTGTTATGAAGTGGCAACCCTGCAAAGAAAAAAATACAAGAACGTAACTAACAGACATGGCTGTGAAGCAGCGCCTTTATTAAAAAAAAAAAATAAACATATAAAATAAATACATACAGCACTGAAAAAGCAAGTTCTTGCCCTTGCCTATGGAAGTGTACAAAAGGGAAGTGAAGCAAGCCTCAGCGGCAATGGTTATATCGCAATCAGAACCGCTGGAAACGAAGCGCACCCGCTCAACACTCGAGCGACCACATCATCCTAATACAGGGGCGGTTTGTCTTTATGGCGCTTGCTAACGTGCGCTTTGAGATTCCACTTGTAGGAGACTCGCACAGGACAGTAGGGACACTGGAATCTCTTCTCTTCGTGCGACATCATATGGCGCATGTAATAGTAGCGGATCATGAACTGCTTGCCGCACACGCCACACTGGTACACCGTGTCCGAGTTACCACGGGACGTTAGGGCACCAACGCCCTCGGCACGCGGTGCTCCTCCGCGACCCAAACCCGAACCGCTGCTGTCCGGCAAAGATCCCGACATAAAGTTGAGAAGGCCGAGGTAACTCGAGCTAGAGGAAGTCGGCGCGTGGGAAGGACCAGGGTTGTGGTTTGGAGCAAGTGATGACCAGATATCTGAGAATTGCTGTTGAGTGAGAGGTTCGCTGGGGCTAAGGGATAGTTGCGGCAGCTCTCCGACTGTACTCGGTCGAGCTTCACCTGATGTATCCTCTCGCCACGGCTGAAAAGAAGATACACAAACGCATCACTGAGGCGCTAGCAAAGTTATCTCGGTGACGCAATTCTGTACTAGTGAGGCATCGTTGCACGGCATCAATGATCAACCCATGATCTTGTAGCGAGTAAGAACCCCAACATCTGAGAATGTGCAGCCGCTTCTGAAACCTGGAGATGAGGCGCATGCCAGCCGTGGGACAAGAGTGCGGGGCACGTTTCAGCCCCTCAAATAAACTCTTCAGTGAACTAACGACATTGGTGCTAATGAAGCTTTGCAGTGAAACTGAAAAGGCAACGCTGCGGGGCGCAGCCGGCATTATATTGAAACAATTTCAATATAGGGCAGGAGACGAGCAAACTTGGGCACCTGAACGCAGCGTGTTGTTGAGAGTGATAGCTACATGGCATGTCCTGCTACCCAACTGAAGAAATAACTACATGTGTGTACAGTGCAGAATACCTAATCAAAAAGTTCGTATTTTCATCAGCATAAGAGAAAAGTTTTTGCAAGCCACAAACGAATTACACAAAATAAAATATATCCCAAGAAGTGATTTTGAAAGGATCTGCTGCAAGCCACTGTATTCGATGGTCAGGGAGAATAAAAGCCACAAGTCAAAGCTGAGCTTTACTTATATCGTAGAATGTGAAGCATGAGTCAGGGAGGACAAGTTCTACACGAACGAAAACATTCGACACTGGTCTCATATGAAGTAATATTTACAATGTTTCACACCCCAACTCAACTCTTTATCTTATTACTTACAGATCGGAAGTTAAAGCTATTGTGTTTGCTACGAACGCAACAGATGACGATCGTACAGCATTGATTATAATAGCTAATCAATAAGTATACTTAGAAACTGTACCTAAAAATTTGTTACAATATAATTGCAACAAGCAAACTAGCGCGTGCTACGTTATATTACGAAACCGTCAAGATATTTGAACCCACGTATAGCAAAATTTAATATCTATACAAGTATAATGAAGAGAAGATTCTCTCTGAAACTTTATCAAAATATAACCAGCAAGTGATTTAAAATAAAGTTTTAGGGAACACAGGTAAAAGCGATCAGCCGTTAGCATGAAGTACCACTTAAGTTAATGGTAACAGAGAGCGCCCGCTAAGTTACGCATTAGATAGCACCTTGTAAGTCACGAATGCGCATGTCGACAAAATTGATGTAGCGCGTTCGCATCTACAGGCAGCATCCAATAATATGAATGAGGACACAAACGATATCCGGAGCCTTCTATATATGAAGGAGATAACCCACGCAGTAAGGTTGTCATCATCAGAACCCACAATAAATATCAAGCAGAATCAGAAAATAATTACTCATGCTAACCTATGTTCAAGTTTTTTACAACTAATGGCAATCATCAGATGCATCGACAGCAATGACAATGGGACTGCTTTCACCGGAGGTGTGTCCGTAAATATCGGGGCAAACACAATCATTTTCATTGATAGTTCAAATAAATATAATTGAGTGAAGGAGCAACAACATGAATAGTTCTAATCAAGCTCATTCCCATCTTCTCTATAATCTGCCAACTCTTCGGTAAGTGCAGGATTCTCCGGTGCGCACAGCAACTGCTGCAGTTGCGACTGTGGTGGTGGCGGCTGTTGCTGCATTTGCATCAGAGACCCTAGTGCGGTGTGCGGTACTTGGTCTTGGAAATGGTCAGCTGAGGGGGTAGGATACTGCTGCTGTAACTGCTGACGCAACTGCTGGGAAACTGCCACTTGCCGGTGTACGGTTCTGACGTGCACATTTAGGTTGGACACTTGCGCTGAACGGTACGAGCAAAACTCGCAAGCGAAAGGCTTTTCGCCAGTGTGAGTGCGCAGGTGCTTGGCAAACGCAGATTTGAAGAGCATGACGCGGTCACAGTGTGGGCAAGCGAAACCAGTACTGATGCGGCGTCTACTACGTCCCGAAGTTGACGGTGACATCGAAAAGACATTCGAAATAAAACCCATAGTTTTCCCAATATGAGGGACGTTTTCAGAACACCGACTGGACATGGCTTGCGACACAGCGAGGGGATGGGTCTCATCAAATGATACCACTGGAGACATAAGCGGGATGGAGCTACCCGGAAGGAACTCGCTTGCATTGCTCTTATTTTCCACAGCAGTGGTGAAGTCCTCGTTGGAGGGCTGGTTAGGCGCAATACAAAGAAGTGCTGGAGGTAGTGGGCGTATTCCAGGGCCGGTTACGACAGGCGGCGAGTGGGGCCCTGGCAACTTGACCTGCAACAGGAAGGAGGAGCAAGGTCACTAAGGGCCCCACAAAACACCGCGGTTCACTCCGTACGCTTGTGACTTGAACGCATTAGAACAGGGCGTCATAGACCTATAGCCACTGCGCAGCATCTGGTGCCTAGGCACTGGACAACCAATTCAAGTAGCTCAACGCGCGCCAATGCTACGTCATCAACAAGAATTCGCAGTCTGTAGCGCACATTCGTAACGTTCAAACAAGACAATGAGGCGGGTCTCACTACACTACTTTTTCTAAGCGCGAGTAATATTCGTTGCGTGTGACGTGGCGCATCTGCGGTTGTTGTCGGCTACCCCAGGTTCGCCAATGGAGCTGTGCACAATCTAAAGATTCCGAGTCCTAATGTCTTCGGCATCTGCTGACTGATCCACTCCACACAGCCCGATATTACCTCGTTTACTTTATACGCATCAGTTCCCAACACAAAGCATATTATAACGGAAAAAAAGTGCTTTCTGCAATGCCACTGAAGAATTAATCGCTAGATTTTAAACTGGATAAATTAGTTAAGAGGCCGTTGGTATCAGTAACCTAGCTAGCCATTTGGTTAAGAGGCTATTGGTCTCATCAATCTAGCATGACAATTGGTGAAGAGGCCATTGGTCTCGTCTGCCTACGCGGCCAGTTCCCAACAAAACATCAATATGGGAAAATCGCCCACAACAATACATGGGGTGACAGATTAACGGATGGGCACCACCAAGTAGTAAAATTAACTAGAACGCCTCGTGGCGTAAGACTATTACCGGCGGTGGGGGGGGGCACATTTAATGACGTCATTTTTTATGGCCAGCTAACTAGTTTTCTTTTTTTTTTTTGCATTTTTCAAGTCTTAGTCAACCCACCTGCCTGAAAAAGATTGTGATTATGGCTCAACTCTTACCACTTTTTGGGTGGACAGAGAACAATTTCAGCGCCGTCATTTTTGACAGGTAGCTAACTCAATTTTTTTTTCAATTTTTCACATCTAGGTCAACCCACCAGACTCACTGCAAAACAATTTATGAACACAGCTCAACTCCTTCTCCTTCTTTTTAGGTGTAGACATATACAAATATATATACTTAATTTTCAATGAAAACATCATCACGGCTCTTCGCTTCACTCGCAGGTGACAATGAAGGAAGAGATTGACTCTAGAGCTCGCGTGACAGCGCCTCGCAGTCGCAGCGCCTCGCACAGGTAGTACATAAATACTGCAACTAGAGGATGAGCAAAGAAAGAAAGTGCGGTGTGTGTTTATTTTCGTTAGAATAAATACATGGCATGGTGCGCAATAATCAGGGCATGAGCATAAAAGGTAAGATTATTACCAGCATACGCGTTACAGTGATGTTTTTTGCGCATCTGGGTGCCGTCCTGTAACTGGCAACACCAGCTCATCCGTTAAACTCATGGACCAAAACCTAGAAAAATAATTCAATGTAATAAATAAGAGAAAGACGTGGTCAGTTTTGAATACTTTATGGTCACTGCTTTCAGCCATTAGCAAATGGGAAGTCAATAGTAAACGATTGTGAACACTACACCAACATCTGCATCTCAAGTTCCCTGACAAGTAGCTAACCGCTCTGCAATTACTTTCTTTCACTAGTGTAACACACGGCAGGAAAGCATGCAGCATGCAAGCAGAGTCCGCAGCAAAGGAATTGTGCCAGAAAGTCCTGTAATGCTGCAGACCATCGGCTAGGCCAGCCGATGAGCTGGAAGTTACCAAAATGATGCGCGTACTATAGAGACAAATGCGTGTAAAGTCGGCATCGGTAACATCGAGTCCTCGCACAAAGTAATTTCAGGGCGCCCAGTTTGTTTTGCGATCCATCTGAACCTTAACGCTATATTTGTTCACAACAGTCCGGTATCCAAGAGGATAAGGCTAAGTCCGTGAAACAGACCGATGCACAGTCAGCTTCGAATGTACTTGCGTTTTTTTCCAAAGAAGCAGGCGCCTAAATATAAGTTTCTCATCAAATCGGTCATCTAGAATCTTCTAAGCGCTGGACTGCAAAGTGGTTGATCCTATCACACGCCACACTGCAGTTTAAATGAACATGTCGTGTTGTATAGAACGATGATCCAGTGCTGATTGCAAGTAGTGCGACACGGACAACAGAGCCTGCAACCCAAGTCTGTACGTAAATTGATGCTCTGGTAGTACCAGGGATTACAAATAACGGGAGGATCAGATATCAGCTGAACGGAGCGGCGCTCCAGCCTGTGACGTCAGAGCGGGCCACCCTCGCTTTAAGCTAGAAATAGCATTTTTAACCGCTAACATTGATTTGTAACCTCATATTACCAATAAAATGCAACTTAGGTGACATTTTACTGATGTAAATCAATAATTGCGATTAACTAGACGTGTTTGTAGGTATTTTACTGAAACAACACATAATACAGAATCCACAAGAACGAGCTACAGAGAAGAAATAAAAAAATGGTAGATTTGAGAAGTGATATTACTGATTAAAGTTATTATATAAGTTTATCAGTGTAGTATAGCACGAGAAATGTCGTAAGTAACGCTGGGCGGCGGGTGCGGCCTTTTTTTGTCACTCCAAGAGACCCTTCTATGAAAGCTTTACTGACTGTGGCTCTACCGCAGTTATGCCAGCGCTGCTTCAGTTATTGCAAAAATACATTTGTGCAGCCTTTGTTCTGCGATTTATGACTTGTTACGCATTTCAAGGACAGACTTGCCACAAGCTATAGGCCATTCAGCCACATTCCGTAAAGCTAGTAAGCGGTGAGCAATATTTTTTATCCAAAATATCCTGCGATTGCAAAATAAACTCTAATTAGAGCTTGTGCCGCGTGTAAAAATTAATTTTTGCACTAACTGAAAGAGCGCCGGCCATAACTGCGGCAGAGCCACAGTCAGTCAAGCCTTCATAAAAGTCACTTGGAGAGACGAAGGCCGCACCCAGTGTTGCTTACGACATTTCTCGTGCTATACTACACTGATAAACTTATATTATAACTTTAATCAGTAATAGAACAGCACTTCTCAAATCCATCATTGTGTTTGTATCTATTATTTCTTCTTTGTAGCTTGTTCTTTTGGATTCTGTATTATACGTTGTTTCAGTAAAATACCTACCAACACGTCTAGTTAACTGCAATTATTGATTTATATCAGTAAAATGTCACCGAAGTTGCAATTTTATCGGTAATATACGGTTACAAACCAATGTTAGAGGTCAAAAATGGCTACTTCTACTTCTAGCTTAAAGCGAGGGTGGTCCGCTCTGACGTCACAGGCTGGAGCGCCGCTCGGGCTGTGACGTCACAATTTTTCGATCAGCCGATATCTGGTCCTCCCGTTATTTTTGCTCCGTGGGTAGCACTGTAGCAGCCCCGTAGTTCCAGTAACTGACCGAATTTACAGGCCATCAAGTTCTCAAACACCTTTGATAATATGGGCGTTGAGGTAATCGTTTCAAAATAGCCAACGTATGACTAAACTGGGGCTTCAAATTCTACGCAATACTGCAACTTCGTTAACGAGGGAACTTTCTCTCCCGAATCAGGTACTTTAGAACGGCAATGTTAGGGACAAGAATACCACTGAGTTTGCTATGCAATAAGACGAATATACCAACAGGGCACCAAGTACAAAACAGGTCTAGGTTCTAAAGCAAAGGGTTCAAGGTATTGGACGGGAGTTTAAAAAGCTCCACAGAGGATCACGATCACACCAAGCGTTGGCGAGTTCCGATTGCGCGAGCTCTCAACAGTATTTTTCTATACTGCGCTCGAGTCATATTGCAAGCCAAACACTTAGTGCACCGTGAACGCTGCGCAGCTGAAATGAGCACCAAAAGAGGTATGCCTACTGTCAGCTCAACAGATGAGCGAAATAAATACGTCGCAAAGCTTGTATTTCAACGTAATTACTTCCGACAAAGAGGTTGTGTGTTTGTCTGTCACCAAGATTACTCAAAAATTATGAAGGTAGGTATTATTACGAAATCTACAGGGATTGTTAGGCATGTTAACAGTAACAGATGATTCACTTTTGGCGAAAATCCGTTCAACTGTTTATCAGTCTGCTTATTTTTTCTTCGTGCCGTAACTCAAAACTCTATTGACGGATTTTCATCAAATTTACAAGAGTAGTTAGGTATAATACGAAGAGTAAATGACCATATTTTTGTGATGATTTGTCTTTTCGTTCGTTTGTCACACTGTTTGACCTTATGCTCGTTAGCACAATACGGAAGTACCTCACTATAACGGAACTCGTTATAGCTGAAACCCGGACACAACAGAAGAATTTAAAAGTTCCGTTGTAGCATTTTTAATTCCGTTAAAACAGAGCTTCCAGAAATTTCCATTACAGCAATTGACGCCATCCGCTATAAGCGGGTAGTTCCGTTACCGGTATGTACAGTATTACTTACATAGCTATAGCTACGTGACAAGTGCAAAGAATTTTTTGTCATATGTTCATGTCTAGAATATAATTAAGATGGCGCGGACTGCGAAAAGTGCTGAGAAGACAGAGAAGAAGGTTAGGAAGTCGCTTCCACCAGATGATAAGGTAAAAATAATGAAGAGGATGGACAGTGGAGTGTGCACGCTTCTGGAGAGTTCCGTTATACGAACTGACGCCTTCTGTTATGAGAGAGTTTTTTCTATAATAATAAAAACCCCAGATATAATGGAACCCGAGATATAACGACGGAACCCCCGGGCTTCCGTTATAGCGAGGTTCTACTATAACTCCAACAGTTATGGATGGATCTTCATGAAGTTTACAGGACTTGTGAGCAATGCTAAAAGACATTATTAAAGTTTGGTGACGATCAGTTGATCCGTTTGTGTGTTGTTGACTTAGGTTTGTCATAATGTGCATTAGCAACATAACACAAAAAGTTATAAACGGATCTTCAAGAAAATTACAGAAAATGTTAATGCTATCGAAAGGCACAAATGATTAGATTTCGGTGTTGATACAAAAAATCATGGTTTTACAACCAATTTGAATTTTTCGTTACCATTGCCTTGCTTGGCGGAGGTATGCGCTCTCACAAGTGTTTTCTAGTCGTCAATTTACTCAAGGTGAAAGTTGATGCTGTTGCTGACCCCACCGACACGCACTGCAGGGCATGTCTGAAGACACCCAAAGCAAACAGTCATGGCTCCTTGTTGTTGTACGGCATACCAGAGGAGGTCTGTTGGTGCACACAGACTTGGTGGGTGTCGACGCGTTAACAAAGTCAGTTCCAGTGTAACTGAGGAGGCCTTGGTTAAGCTCGCGAGCTACAGAGGGCCGAGAACGCTCGTTCTCGGCCCTGTGCTACAGAAATGGTAAACTTATAAGTCTGCCAAAGTAATCATTTATTGACAAAACGAGCTACAGAAAAATAAAATACATTAAAATTAAGCTTAAATGCGTACAGACGCATAAACAATGCCCAATTTTCCAGTAACACAGACATGTCTGCTCACAGTAAATGCTAGCTTCAATCAATGGAATGCAACTCGTACAAGTTGGCAGTGAAAGCCTACACTTGACATGGAAACAAAGGGACTGCAATTCTAATTATTAAACGCGCCCTTTGTATATTTCTTACGATGCGAACCATGCAAGCCTTCAAGCTTTGCGTCCCGGAGCTTTTGCTTGTTTGCAGGTTGAAAAGTTTTGAGCCCTAGGCCTATCCATATGACCTCTTGGCAGAAACGGCCAGGTAATTATTTGGTCCTAGTAGGATTGCTACAGACGGTGAGTGCAACTTGCGGTCTTCCACCAGAGTTGTGGAGTCGGATGCTTCAAGACCAACTCCGACTCCTGGCCCTCTAGTTTTTCCGACTCCGGGTCCTGCAGTTTTCCAATATCGACTTCTTGATACAATTGGCACTTATGGGACCAACAATGTTGTTCAACTACAATTTACCAAAATATACATAGCCTATCAAGCTAAAGAGTATTTTTGTCACTGTCACTACAATATTTGGCATCATCATTAACACCATTTGGAAAATTAAAATTTCCATATATTTATACTTCATCAATAATTATCATCCAGAAAAACTGTTTCTACAGGCTAAGTACTGAATGCCAAAAATATGAACCAGCTCAAGCTTAACCTTCCTCCTGACGGCATCATCAGATGCCACTCTCTATTTTTCCCCATACAAAAGCTATGCATCATGTAAATTACCCAAGACACTCACGGCATCTGTAGTAGCCACTAGCCGATGCAAAAAAATACTGTTTTTTGCAAGTAAAACTAAATTTTTTCCGAAATATGTGTTTATCTAACTTATTTTTTATAAATTTAACAAAAAAAGTGAAAAAAACGTTATCTGAATTTCAGGAGGCAAAGGGTTAAAGGCAATATCTTGCTGACACACGCCACACTGACCGCGAAACTTTAGGAAAGTTTGTAATTTGTCAACATGCAGTGACTTCGGACTCAAGTGCCTCTGGTAACGGTCGAATGACTGCACTCTAATTTATATGTTTCAGCAATTAGGCTAACTGGTAGGGTCAGGGCGTGGAGTACATTATCACCTTTGGGTAGTAAGGTAACGAACTTGCATGATCGAAAAGAACCTAAAACTCAAGTGATGAGCTTCGTTAAAATCTGGGAATTGACACTGCTCATGGTAGAATCCGTGGTGTTATTGTAATCGTTAGTAACAGCTTTGTTAGTTTAAAGAAATAAGCCGTGCCACGACCTAATTGTACAGCACCTGATTTATTAATTTTATTGCTGCATATGACAGCGCTATATCTACATCATGTAATGATGAACGAATTAGGTTTTTAAAATCGCAACCTAACAGCAGTCTTCAGTATTTCAGGGACAATCGCGTTTCTGCGTTACCAACCCCTAAACCCGTAAGCTCGAAGGCAAATACTAATACCATCTGCCTATCAGGACCGGAGTATTTACATCCTTAACTTAGGGCAGCATGCTATTATCATGGGGCAAATCTTAACAAGCGCAGAGACGAGGAGTTTGGCAGTAATGCGAAACGAGTAAATCAAGTAGCTAATAATACGAATGAAGAAATGAGGGCTTACTACGAGAGACACAAGTTCCGATTTCTGCCAATCATTGATTTCCCACACATAACGAGGCGATGAACTCGTAAGGATAAACTTCGGACTATGGGATATCCCAGCAGTATGGTTTCTAAGCGAACTGGTATGACTAGGCGTTGCAAACAGAACTGCAGAAGGGCCGCAAGCTGTGACAGTACAGCAGATAGAGCAAGGCATCTCTCCCACATCTACAGAGTTGTACAAAATACCATGGCACTCGGTAGCACCTGTAACACTAACACTACGCAAAGAACGGCATGAACAAGAAAGCGAACGTTCGAGTCACTAATGCTGAGGCGACACCACTTAGTACGGAACATCAGGATGCCGCTGCTTCATGTGAAGCTTGACCTGCTTGCTGCGTTTGAAAGCGTACGAGCAGACAGGACACTTGAATGGCTTTTCAGAACTATGCACGACAGTGTGCTCCGTGAGGTGATGCCGCAATTTGAAAGCCTTGCCACAAATATGGCACACGAACTTGCGTTCCACGTCGGGGGGAAGATTAGTTCTTGGTAACATGTCGAGGTCGCCCAATAGCAGAGACGTGGAGCCAATAGCAGAGAGTGGTAAGGCGGTAGTGGGGGTCGGTTGAAGCCATGCTGTTGAGTTCCTAATACAGTCTAGAGAGGAAGTGCTCAGTTCGGGGGTTCGCTGTAGTGAGCTAAACCGAGAACTGGCCGAAGAGGTGCCTAAGCCAGTCCTGATGTGGTCGTCCCACATGTTGCTATCGCAGATAAAGGGAGCCGATGCAAATGGAGACTTGAACGTGTTGGAACCACTGGAGCAGCTCTGAAAAAAATGCTCCAGTCACTAGAAGTTCATGACAAAGGAGGTTGGCACTCTATAGTAGCCCGTGCATTATACACAACCAACAGATATTCTTGATGTATGGTGACTGGCCGGGGATCTAATCCTAATGGAATTAATAACGAGGGTCCTTTAACACAGCTTGCCGAAACACAGCCTACGTAAAGGCAAAAATTGTCAACGTTCATTTTAGAGATGACGTGGCTGCTTGTTTTTGCCTCGACTCAAAACTGCTAAGGCGGTTTCATGCAACGATCGCTTGCGCAAGTACTAAGTGAGAAAATTCGTCACTTAGCTAATGCGACGAACAGGCCACCACAGCAGAGCTTCCGGCTCATTAACAAAAGAACAGATACGGCAGCATATAGACTTTGCGTACAAACTATCTAATCGTATACACTTACGCTTAAAGGAAAAGAAGCTTTTATTGTACAATAGGAAATAGCAAGAGAGAACCCTAGGTGAAGGAAGAAACGACGCACGGTAACAGGACAGTAGCGATGAGATACGTGACGCTGCTTTTTAGTGGAGAACCAAATTGTGTGATCACAATCACAACATAAAATTAATCGCGTACATAGGGATTCAGGAAAGAGCAGGTAGTGTGAAATGAATAGAAACTATAATGAAAGGTACAGTATAGTTTCCAGCCTCATACTATTCAACTGGAATTCAAGCCATGTTGTTCCTTCATGTGGGTTAATACACTAGTCTGGTTGGGGAAAACACTGGAACAAACGGAACAAGTATGGAATCGACACGACGCCCGTAGTTCATGCTGACGGAGGTGCTGCCGCTGTACAAACGTCCTGGTGCACGTGGAGCACTTGTAAGGTCTTTCGCCAGTGTGCAAGCGAAGGTGATCGCGCAAATGACTTGTATTAATGAAGCGCTTGTCACAGTAATGACATCCGTGAGGACGAGCAGAATGTGAGGCGGTGGATGACGTAGATCCATCAACGATGTTCCCCCCACCACCTCCATGGCCAGAGCTACTTGAGAAGAGGCCATCGCGGGGCAAAATCTTCCTGAAGAGACGCCCAGCAACGGCAGCAGCATCGCTCGACTGCTCCAGTGCCGACACCCCGTCTTCAGCAAAGGAGAACACCGGAGGGTAGGTCACGTGCTCCGGGGACACCAGGCCAAATATGGAGTCCGCCGCAAGGTGGGAGTCTACGGGGGCAGCACTTCCAGCAGAACCTCCCTGCTTCGATGGTGGCGGTCTGAAGAAGGTGGAGTACTGCAGACGCCCCTGCAAAATGAGGTGGAGGGGTCAGCACGCCATGGTCCATTGGATGAATCTTTGCTCCATCACGAGCAAGTCATGCATTACCCCCTCCTCCTCTTCCTCCACCTCGCATCATCAGCACAGGTATCATACCATCAAGAGTTATTAGCAATGCAGCTCGTAGTTTACGAGAGAAGGACAGCACAACGAAAATGCTTCTTATGCCGCAATGCTGTAACCATACAAGCTCAATATAAATGCCGTGAAAATATTGCTAGAGAGGTTCACCAAACGTATCACGCAAGCCACTTCTGTCGGGTGGCCAGAAAGGGTGAAAAAGACACATATATGCTCGGAAGGGTATATTATTACGACTCTGAGTTCACTTAATCAATTTACGACTTTAAACGTTACGAACGTAATGCCACAAGAATGTCCGATGTAAATGTTAAGCGAGCTAACCTGCCGACATAATTTGGCAACTAGCTGTATCTAGCACAACTAGCTAACTACGATTACAACAGAAGAAAGGGAATAGCTACTGCACAGAAACATGAAATATACAAAACTAGATTTACCATTAATTGGGTACCGCAATATGCTTGACATACACAATAACCGAAGTGAAGACTTCAGTCTTCTGAGAAGAACAAGGGAGCAAATGCAAAGAATGAGTAGAACACGAAAAATGGTAACCCACAGCAAGATGACTAATCAGGATAAATTATTATTAACCGGTAACTAATGGTTAATATTAGCCAGCAGCTAATACACCACAACACAATATCTACCGTCCTCGTGACAATTTCCACCATTTGCGACACAAAATGATCTTTTAGACATCATAAGCTTGTAACTAATGCTGCCAATACGTCATAACAAGACCTCACTTCATCATATTAGCCTATGGCTCGCCCAAAATAGTGTCGGCAGAACGCACCAACTGGCCCTGCCTGCCGTCAGGGTTAATTCAACATAGTAAAGAAAACCAGCCCATACTTTATACTGGCGCGTAACAATGCCTTCAAATTGAAAGAAAGACCTGGTTTCGAGAATCAAAAAGGAATGCTGGTAGAAAAAACCTAGAAAACATTGGAACCTTGATGTCTCAGCAGTGAACTATGGCTTATGCAATTCAATTATATTAACGTCGATTGAAACTTTGACCAATGCATCGTTTTTCCTGATGTAGTACGGTACACTTGAGGAGTCCAAAAGAGATAAAAGACAGAGTGAACTCGATTTATTGCACACAGATATGCAGTTGAACTATATTCTGAACACTGCTAGAACATCACTGTGAACTTGTTTTTTTGCTGCAAATTTAGCTGATTTGGAGACATCGGACAGTTGGTAAGGTTACAGCCAAGACATTAACCACTTGGACTTCTGTTACGGAGTCAAGGGCCAATAGAACTGCGCGTTCTACAAGTCTCAGAACGTGGGCACTACGGAGGAATAAAGGTGTCGGAAACTGGTCAAAATGCGTGAATTGTTAACAGTTGAGGAGCACTCACTCGCCGTGCGAAGGCTGTCAATGCCCCAGTACAAGAGTGGACATACTCCTATATAGAATAAAGTTGAGAAAACATAACTCTCATTCACTCTCCTTAAATTTCACTAATTTGAGCTAAACGTTGCGTAAAGCAATAAAAAGAATAATAATAATAAAGCTGCCAAAATCTAACGGCCCAGCTTGTAGCAAAAGGGCTAATGACGCTGAGCAGGACATACAGGAGCTGTGTGCTCGTGCCACAACCGAGCCCTGGCCGAAAACCTCCGAACTCTGCTGACACTACAATAACAAGCGCAACGTTACTAGCTGATGACTCGAACAATCACAACACACAGCACTGCACAGACGATTCTCTCGCATATACAAACTCCAAAGGCGCCAATATACAAACAGGTGGAGAGTGAATTATTCGTAGTGCTAAAATATGCACAACCAAGTGAAAAAGTAATGGACACCGCACTCCAAAAGCACGGCTCCAATTAACGGAAGGGTCCGAAGCAGAACAACACTACAGTTTTACAAAACGTAATACCGCCCTCCATTCGAAGCCACCAAATTACGAACTAAATATACACAGTAGATACGATGCTGCGAATAAAAATAAAGAATAGCTGGCAAGTTTTTAGGACTGACCAACAATATGGTGAAAACATAACAAGAATTTGAAGGATTTTAGATCACCAGTCATTGCTGGGACATACTTCTACATTACACAAAAACCTAAACGCAATCACAACCCAGCGCTTAACAGATTCTTAGTGTGACAAAATCGTGACCTTCATAGAAATTATGAATATAAACACTGAGGCAACACCTATGTGAAGCTCAACTTACATTAATTAAAAGCTTTGGCACACTGGAATTATGGAACAGAACCATGTTCCCAACAATTAGTTTCAATCGTAATTTGGGCGTTAATCATCAGTGACAGGGAACGACCCACCAGATCAACATTACAAAGGGATGCCAAAGTTAACAAACGAACAAAGAGCAAAAATAAATTCTTATCAACGCTACAACACGGAGAACATACTGGAGAACGTTGAGCGTACAAGCACTTAAAGCGAAGGAAAGTGACAGAGGCTGCGGAAGTTGGTGGTGGACTTGACGGAAGCAGCGGAGATGACGTCACCAGAAAATAAGGGAAGTCCCCAGACAAACTGACAAGTCAGCCACTTGACCTGTACTCGCAACGCCATAAGTTACCCCAGCCTCCCCAACAAAGTAGGTTTAACTAACTCTACCTAGACAACATATGCAACGACAGCACGCTAGTTGCTGCAGGAAGACCATAGTAGTCCTATCGACACTGCTCATGCACTTCAAGTAGGAATTGATCAAAACAAAAAATAATGCTTTATAAGCCAGAACCTAGATTATGTACATAGACATCAATACTAAGAACAACTACGACAAGTAAGTACAACTCGTATGAAGAGCGGTCTACACTAACATTAACATTACAGGGACGCTGGTGAAGCGTATAATACTGCTACAATCACTACAAGTGTTGAGGCTTCGCATGCCTCGCGGCATCCGTAAGCAGAGGAGAAATACTTCACAACCAAGTTGCCCACAGCATCGCTCAACCATTCCATGCAACAGAAAATTTATGCAGCCCTGTCACTGTGAGAACGGCTCGTGGCACACCGGTACACAACTCAAACATTACCCCCACACCTTCTGCGATATACGTAACTTGAATCTCTCTCTCGACAGTGTTTAACACCTTAAAAAAACTGTGATACAGCACGAACTTCCCACGTGAGTGTCACGTGGTTCTCCAACAAAACGCTGCATTTTCGTAAGGACCTTGCACAACAGGAAAGAAGAGAGAAGTCAGGGAGCTGACAGTATATAACGGGTTTAGCAAACGTCCTCCTACATTTCACTTTACATGAATGTGATCAACCTTCAGAAGTAAAATTTATTCTCCGGGACGCAACGTAAAACGTATTCTTTTCAAGGAACTATAATGTGTAGTAAGTTGCAGTAAGGCGTAAGCATGTCACAATGGAGGTAAAAAAAATAAAGGAGATATTGGCTCGCTTCCGCGTAGGCCGACGCAAGTCTGACATCCAGGGTCTTACCGGAAAGCAAGTGTTACAGAGGCGATATGCACGGCTGTATACACGCAGCGAACCTAAACAAGGTCGATCCTTGCTTGAGGTCGTCACCTTCCTCTACCTAGATTCTGTGGACACGGTCATCTGTCTGACCGTTAGCTGCATAGTGATGTCGGACATGTGGTCCCGCGTGGAGGAGAGCAGATGCCTCAATTCTTCGTTGCCAGTGAGATACACATGCACCTCACCACTATTTACTGCTAGCAACTTACCTTATCGTCAGTGGTTTAAGACTCGGTTTCCACACGAAGACGATTTCACAGAGAAAGAAGAGACAAATAGTATGTCGATAGATATGTGGAACCGATGCACGGCGGAGTTTCTACACAGGGTCGACGCGCATGGGATGTTGGTAACAGCAAATCGGGGAAGAAAAGAGGTAAGATCAGTAAGAGTATGAAAGCAAAGGGAAGCAAAAAGGGCACGAAAGACATCCCGTAGGCCTAGCTAAGGTGACCTACACAAACCCCATGGGGGCGCTGCTGCCCAAAACATAGGACGAGAGAACAGAGGTACCTAGGTAACTAAACTAACCCTCGGGCCCACCTTATGTATTTTGAAGGGTTAGGCTAGTTCTAGTAACAATTGACTAAAAATGGTAAATCTTCATTTTTCTTATTTTCAGTCACGAAGCATTATATACTTTACTGTTTAAAACTGGACACAAACACGAAAAATGAAGAGTATTAAGACTTCTGCAAAACTCTGTAGGTAAAATTCCTATTATGATAACAGGAGAAGACTTCGCTAGTAAATGGATATCCCACAACCTCATAGCGACATAAATGCACAAACACGCAAACACACCTGTAACTAGCAGCCAATGAATGAGAACGGTAATTAAGCAGCACTGGAGGTTAATATATAGACTAGATGGTGGAGTGCGACTGAGATAAGTAGCGGAGGTGTCCGATGAAGCTCCCCAACAAAAGTCACCTTATTAGCTACAATCGGTAAGACGCACATAACACGATCTGGCCTAGGCTACGTTAGCAATCTAACCTCAACACGTGGATTCTGAGAGCAATATCCAATTAAATTTTGTGACGCACACATAAACGTAAACCTTTTACGGGAGACATTGTTGTCATGGCAGCTGTGCAGCCTCAAAGATGGACTGCGGGCAAACTCGCCTTATACCCGTGGCGGCTTCTAGCCTTGGCTAAATAACAGACGTAATACGAGCTCCAAGCAACTTAGAACTGAGCGCGAGCGATATTCTTCTTTGGCACACAAATGAACTTACAATTAACTAGGTACATCTGATGAGCGACCATCAAAGTTGGGCGAGACACAGTAGTAGATAAATCAAACAGAGCATATAGTTACCAGCGCTATGGTTACCTATAGCACTGCCTGTGGCTTCAACTGAAGTGGCACAAAGAGGCGGATCAATGAGCGCAAAAATGCTAGCGAGACATGAACATCTGTCACCTCTGTTTGGAAGAAAAGTTTAAGATGTGACTACGTTCACTACTTGGATGTATAAATTTAGCTTCCGACTTATTCTCATTTTAGTTCACTCGCACATGAATGCTCTACATTCTACCAATAGAAGCGGCATATGGCTGTCACCGAGTAATGCTTATGCCTCGTTATATACATCACGCAACGATCCCTTGGGTTCATTTACCTCAACTAAGGGACTCTCTCAGTATTTCTCTTTACCACATTCGTACTACGGCATTCATTGAAACAGTTATGCTCAACAACTTTTGTCACAAGGTACAGATTCTGTTAGAGAGGGAAGTATTGTTTCTAATAGTAAGCGCTTCAAAATTGCTTAGATAATAATTGCAAAAGCAAGACCTCCGTAGCCGCAACTCAGGCGTTTCAACAGAGAAACTACTAGTGCGGTATTCATGTACCGCATGGTGGCCACGTGCGCTACTACGGGCAGGGAAACAAGGCGCAAAGTTTAGTAGAAGACACTCAAGTGGTCGGCCCCTTTTGTGTCCTTCCACACGTGAGAGACTAGAGATGTCCCGCGTACCAGGTCGGCTATCTCGATCGACAGGCCACCTCACGGGACAGAAAGAGGAAAGTAGAGAACCTAACTTTACAAAACTAACCTCATCAGCAGGAACTGCGGCAAGCTGCAACATCTCCTGCGGATAAGGCACTCGGGAAAATTGGGTGCATGATGCCCAAATATATTGTGGCAGGGATACGCTTCAGCAAAATAGTGGGGGAGAGCCCTAAAACTGGTTCCAGTAATTGTGACACAACCAGCCTCGGAGGACTCAAGGCTTTTCTTCTTTTGCATAGAAGTTACAAAGTGTAAAATAGCATGTAAATAATAAAATGCTAAATACGACTTTTCCTGGGTATCTATTTCTAATCAAACGGAAGGATAGAGTATAAACTTGAGCGAAATAAAACTGAAGCCAACTCAACGATAATCATTAAATTATTGAAGGACGCTGCCCGTGCACGCATAGTACACTAGGAGCGTTCCTCTCCACCACCCTTGCGATTACGTCGCGATGAGCACGACTTCGGTTTCTAGTGTTGTGCCGGGGCCACACTAGACATTTACACACACAACTCATTCCGGGGATGCAAGACTCGGATGTCATTTATGCCACGGTATCTATGCTACCGACTCTAAATATATACCGAAACGGCCCGCGAGCTGCACATCCTGACAACCAGTTGGGCGTAGAAATGCATATGTGGCCCCGGCATAACACTTCCCAAAAATTCTTTGAAGCTCAATCGCCTCTGCTGTTCTTTTACTAAAGCACGTGCCAACGGTGACACTTCCCATACGACGTCATTACGAGTCAGGTAAAAAACGTAACTTTATAATTTGTACTTAGTCGCAATGTTTTTTTAAATACGTTCAGCTGAAGTCCCGATCATAGCAACTTTTGCGCCAGGAACCGGAAACGTCCGTATTTTATGCGCCCGAGGTGCCGGCCCCAAAACACTAGTTACAGTATTATTATCAACACTGCATGCCTGGGTGGCACTGGAAAGCAATAACACCTCATAACACAGAGCACTGAGTAACGCTAGAACACCCAGAGCGCTGCTAAAAAAATCACACATCACTAACACTCAAATGAACGTTTTAACATCCAAAAGGCCGAATACGAAACAGGCTGTAAAAAACCTACCGAACTGACGAGTTTAGCACCTAAACGTCTCCAGGGTAAAGAGATGAGCCTCAGTCGCAGCTCGTGAAACCGCTTCGCGTGAGAATGTGTATTGCAGAATTTCAGTAATAGAAACATCACTGGATTCCTGAGTTCTCAGAAGACCGAAGAGTGTCCATTTCGGCAGCTACAATTTTCATTGATTCAAACGTTTATATCGAAAACTGAATACAAACGACCACTACGAACTATACTTCGAAGCAGGCACGATTCGGGATGACGATCCATGCACATTGATACGGCGTCAGGTTATTTACTAAAAATCAAACTCTTAACTAACAGCCGAGGTAAACCGCAGCACTGGCCAATGTTATTATTTATTATTATTATTATTATTATTATATATTATATTGGTATTGTCCCGCTATTTCTGAAACTTAGACAATCAATAGCGATCTAAGATTGATTTACTCGGCTTAGAGCCGGAACCACAACGTTGTGCTCAGGTGGCAAGAGATGAAGGAC
>LQNS02000137.1:26759258-26771029 GCA_001587735.2 Parhyale hawaiensis | reverse complement strand
CCTACCTAACTCTACAAAACTAACCTTCTCAGCAGGAACTGCGGCCAGATGCTACATCCCCTGCGGAGAAGGCACTCGGGACCCTTGGGTGCGTGATGCCCAAACATATTGTGGCAGAGAAAGGGTCACTGGCCAATGTCGATTGACCCAACGTCACTCCATGATCTTCTTCATGCGATCTGACGGGTCCAATTTTTTAAGCTTCAACAGAATAATTGGAAGTGGTCACTCGCCCAGCGAGTTTCAGCTCCAGGAAAACACGTAAGCCTAATAGGAGTAGCTGCCAAAACTAAAAAAAAAGGCAGTTTTATTTGAATATTGCCAATGAAACCGCTCTAGTGATGGTTAATTTCCTTTAACCGTTACAACAAATTATCTTTCCATAATACAGGGATGACAATTCTCCAATGAAATGGCCCGGCTCCAACGAGAGACACTGCTACAGACGTCTGCAGGCAGTTGAGATGAATCCCCCGACACCTGTGCGCAGGTCCTCCCTAACAAGCACGTTGACAAATGCAGGCCTTTCACTACGGTGAGGTTAGAACTTTAAAATTGTTCACATCGAGATGTTCGTAGCGTGCGACGGTATGGAACAAATTTTACAAAAATCCGATTGTGCAGTTAGTTAAATTATGAATAACTTAAGCTTACTGCAAGTTAGCACAAACATTGGCAAAAAGGATGTGGTAGCGTAAAAGTATATTAAGTAACCACGGCAGTCTGTACAATACATTTGTAGACCTAGCTAGACATGGCCGCGTGTTTCTTCCCTCTCTCGTCAACCTACATTCGGAGCCAACGATGCATCAGAGTCGAACTAATTGAGACTTCGACCAAAGCATTTAACCACGACGTAAAGCGACCGAGCAGTCTAATATTCTTAAGCGAATCCCAATTTCCGCAACGCTAATAGCTGACGTCTGCACTCCAAATCCGAAAGAGAAATTATAAAGCGAACATTAGACCTTATGGCTGAAAGGCGCAGGTTATCGCGGCTTTTCTACAAAAAACATTGCTGTGAAACCAAATCGTTAGAAAGACTCGTGAGGAGGTGCAGCATTCGATGATAATAAACTGGCAACGGTCTCGGGTAACTCATCCATGAGAGCGCTATCTTCTGCAGCGGCGACGCTAGCGCCAGGCCCCAACATCAGGCCATCATTGGCAACGCTGACTTCCTCACCACCGCAGGGGTGTTCGTCCTTGTGGTTCATATCGTTTGTTTTCGATGACAGAGACTCCACGCTTGCATGCAAGATGGGCAGTACCGGGAAAGTAGGTGTAGAGAGAGGCGTAATGGGAGTGGTCGGGGCGCTGGGTACACCCTTCGACGACTGAGCGCCAGCAGACTGGTGAGCAGAACGCGGACTGTTCAGATGTTTGCGGTATATGTGATGCTTTAAAATATGCCGGCGACTAAATCCCTGGCCACATATGGAACATAGGTACTTCTCACCAGTATGGATGCGTTCGTGATTTTGTAAATGTTGTTTCTTCTTAAAGCGCGACTCACAGAAAGGGCAAGGAAACGGACGTTCTTCTGTGTCGTCCATAAGCGTAAATGGCAGCAGCCCAGAGAGTCTAGAGAGACCGTCGCAAGAGGGTGACTTCCGTTTGTTGTCAGAGGCAGGGCCGCTGGTTGGGGTGGCCAGAGCAGATGAGGAGGAGGATGAGGTGGAAGAGGATGGTGCTCCTATGGGCTGCTGCTGTAGGGCAGCTCCAGACAGGGCGAACAGAGACTGGTACATGCTCCCAAATGTAGCCAAGTCGAGCGAGTGGCTGGTCTGGGGAGTGAAGTCCTCGAAAAAGGAAGCTGAAGAGGGGACGACAGCATCGGCGGGAGCAGGGGGCAGACCAGCCTGGAACAGACCCCAACGTTTGATTTACTGCTCAGCGGAGGTATGGGGCCAACAGGCCTCACTATAGGGCCAACTACAATTACCTACAGCTAATGCCAAACTATAGGCACTAAAGAAGCACAACACAATTACCAGTGCTACAGCCGTGGCATTGTGATGCTGCCGATGAAATCAAGTATATCTATACTCGTGTATGGCGGCCCCAAGTGTTGTATACACTAGAACTCAAGAGACGTTACGGATGAAAGTTTCCCCCTGCAGACTATACACACCAGCTTCTACTCCCTTTGTGTAAGTGATGCAACATCAGCTCAAAATCAATAGACCAGGGGAGCAGCAGCGCGACATCTTCCTTACAAAAGGAGACATTAAAAGTCACTAAAGGCGCACTAAGAACAACAGAGCACTCGTCTCAATGGCCGCCAGAATCCAAGGTGCATTCGCGTCGAAGCAACAGCACCAAGTAGTCCAGCAAACTAAGCAACAGGTGCAGAAGATGTGTACGTACGAGCGTGCTGCTCATGCTAGCGTAGAGATAACCTTCGGGTGTAAGAATTTTACGAGTCAGCGCATCTAATGCTCTTCTGTGCAAGAGAGTCGTGGAATCTGTACCGGAATCCCATAGCAAGCAGCACAGTACAACCTCATGCGACAACAGTCCGATAGGGACTGACCCAATGCAACCCAAACACACCATGCACGCGAGGCGTGGACACCATATAGAGCCCTTCGTTGTCACCCCTACAGCGTCGACTTCGCAGCGCTTCTACCAGTTGTAAAAAATGACTGGACTACTGACGCCGTAATGTAAGGCCTAAAAAGCAAAGTAATAGCGGCTCACAGCTAAACACTGGGTGCGGGCTGCAGTAATCGTAGCGTAAAGTCACTTCAGTTTAATAGGAAAAGTAAAAACTGTCATGTCACTGAATGAAAACTTTTATTATTCAATTCCTCAGAACACACTACAGAAATATCGATGTCGCGTAATATATGAGATAGCTACCGAATTACCTACGCATCAACACGAACTCTAGCAATACAGAAATAGCCATGCATCATCCACGAGATATCATACTTACAGTTAACATACATCACATATAGTTAACATACATAATATATATGTACATGTGCGCAAAGCATATTAGCTCTTTCTATACGAACTAATGAAAGAAACACAAAGATGTAAGCGTAAATTCGCTGGAACTCAAGCTGATGACCACCTTAGCGCTGCAGTATCGAAACATCGGGAGCGACTGCAGAGCCATACAACAATATACAATTCCCCCCCCCCAAAAAAAAAATAGTAATAAACCCATGATGGATGTCAGGTTTATGGATAACTTAACCTTTGAAGCCGCAGTCGTCGCAAACCTTGACCGCTTCAAACGTAGACTAGAGGAGTCGAAGGCAAGGTAAGACTCCGACATCTGGTCACAGCCAGTATCTGGTCGACTCCAACTCCTAGCATGCAAAAACCAACTCCTTACGACTCCGACTTCCTTGCTCCTAAGATGCTGGAATTTGGGACATGACAACAATTCACACTACGGTATATTAACAGTACTGGTACGTACGTAAGGTACCTAGCTACTGTTAGCTCAAGACCATGTACGACATGATACAGAAACAGTGCTCCAGTATCCTTCAGCAAGCCAGCAGTAGAACCACAAGCGGCGAGGAAAATGTTATACAATAAGTTACCTTTGATTATGCAAATACAATTTTTTCTATTTATTTTTCAAGATAGGTGTCAAACATTTAAAATTTTAATATGAAGTGTGTTAGTGCACAGGTTTGTTGTAACTATAAAAACAATTAGGAAAAAATAAAACGGAACCTGGCCATTTCCCACCTTTTGGCAACATTAAATGATTTTGCTTAACGCACGGAGTTCTGCTGTGACGCCAGATTATGCAACATCACTCTCTAGTCAACATGGACAAGAAAAGCGGTCTGACCAGTGAAGAAAAAGATCAAAGTGACCTCGTTATTGGCTTCTAGTAAGACAACACTCGAAGTTTCCAAGGAGTTACAGCGTGATTACCGAACAATAAAGGCCTATGCAATTGAAGGTAAGGCAAGAAGATGACAGTTCGGGATATGAGACATTTGAAGGTTTCTATGGCTAGAAAACAACTTTCTACAAGGCGTGGAGCTCCAGTACTAAGCAAAAAGACAAGTTGTGAGGTTCTGTAAAAGCTAGGGAAAGTGAAAGAGGCAATTAAATGACCACTTCTAACAAAAACTCATAAAGAAAAATGGTCAAATGAGCTGAAAACATGAAAACTGATTTCTCCAATGTCATATTCACTGACGAATGCAGAGCCACTCTTGATAGTCCAGATTGATGGGCGTCTGGATGGGTCCTCCACGACCGACCTCAACAGACACGGCTTAAGCGTCAACAAGGTGGTGGAGGCATAATGTTTTGGGCCAGGATAGAAGTTGACACTCTTATTAGTCCATTTGGAGTGGCAGAAGGAGTTAAACTGAATGCAGAAAGGTACTGCCAGTTTCTTGAAGCCAACTTGATTCCATGGCTTGATGAGCAGACTATCGGACGCAGATCCAAATTGGTATTTCAGCACGATAACGCTCCCTCACATCGATCAAGGTACACTGCTAACTGGCTTGCGGTTGGAGGATTCAAATCAAAAAGGATTATGACCTGGCCAGCGAATTGCCCCGATTTAAATCCCATTGAGAACCTCTGGGCAATTTTCAAAAAGAAGGTCTATGAAGGTGGTCGGCAGCTTTCGAGTTAAGTAAGCCTGTGAAATGCAGTAAAAACAGCTGCAGATTCCATTCCACCATCTGAAATATCAAACCTGACAGTCTGTTGATACTCGCCTTATAAAAATCATGAAAAATGGAGGTTGCCATGTTCAAAATTAACTTATGTTTACCACTGCTGAACACTTCTTTCAGTGCTGATTGAATTGTTTTGGTTATAATTTCTTGGTTTTGAACGTTTCATAAAAACATCCCTGTTCACTTATGTTATTTCCTCTTTATGACGTTTTTATTAACTTGTTGCATAATCTGAGGCAACAGTAAAAAAAAACTCGTAAATAAGCAAATTGTCTGATAAACTTAACCAATGGTTAAATATTTACTTTACAAGTGCTGTTTATATGTAGTTGCAACATAGTCATACATTTAGTTAATATTGATATTTCAAAGTTAGACCTCATCTTGAAAATAAAATAAAAAAAGTGTACGTATTTGTATATTTAAAGGTAACATAGGTACTGTCGAACACGAAGACGCAGTGCCGCGAGCAGTACCAGTTGCACTGCTAGCTAATGGTACATGCCAACAATGTTGGAGCTCAAGCGGCGGGCCAGGAGTGCAACACACGGCGGGGCACTAACTCTAAGCAACATAATGTCGTCAATTTTCGATACAACTTACCATCTGGCCGCATGCAGTCACGTGCTAACTTACGGCTGCTTTAGTGCCGCAAATATTGTCATAGGCAAGTCATGCATATTGCCGCACGGCTCGGAAGCCGTCTATAGGGTGGATGAATAAAAAAAACAGGCAATCTACTGTATTAAGCAGCCGGATCTTGGGCGATTGTATAACGTTGTCACATCGCTACCGACGCCATGACGGGGTTACATACAACAGCAGCTAGCCCGTGGCACTGGGGAGTGTGAGCGATTTGCTAGCCCTAATAAGGTCAAAATCATCAGACATCACTGATGTGTGTAGGGAGTCTGTCGCTACTTAACACTGTACACCAAAATGTACACAGTGTGAACCGCTACAAAATCGCGCACGCTATAGCTATAAGATTTTACAAGCAATTCATAAATCTAATATTCTAGGAATGAATTCACTTATGAATTGGAACACGGAACAAAGTCTGCTATATAGAGAGAAAACAAACATCGCAATACTATATTCCGGATGAGACGATACGTGACGGTAGCAGCGTTCCACTCAGAACAAAGAAATGGGGTAATGCCTAACGCGGAAGCACAAAAGTTGGAAATCTCATCAATATATATCTTTATTGGCGAATATTTCTAATTTCAGTTCTTGCTCTGACAGTACCTAATGGCTACGATGCAGCACAATAGCCCCCTCCTCCCCCCCCCCCAAAAAAAATAAAAGTTTTACTCTAAAAAGTAAAAACAGCCCCATCTAAGTTCTTGGCTAGCTACAGCCTACACAGCACTGCAATACCACCGTCCTACGTCCATGAACAGAGAAACTATCGTCCCATAAGAAAGGTCAGGTAACGAACAATTCGTCAATCAGGGCGACTCTACAAGATGTTGCCCAACCCAACACGTCTAACCGATCTAGGACAAGCAGAATTGTCGAATAAGATATTCAACTCAACAACAATCTCTACGCGCTAACTCATCAGCATTAGCAAACACTACAATAATGAATTCGACTCATATTAATAAAAGCCAAACAAGGAATCCTTTACTGAGTGTTAAAATTTTCTGTAGAAACAAAAGAGTTCCGTAAGGTGGGTTCATACGAGTTGTTTGACGCCGTCACCGGGCAATGGGGCGCTGTCCAGGGCACTTGTCATTGATAGGCAAGACTTGATGGCGACAAATTATCGGTGGGCGTGACGACGGAATGGTGCGAGTTGTGCTTTTGACGTTTTTCGGGCTCGTTGAGTGTTTTTTAGAGCACACAAGTGATCGGGAGGTGACTACTGACACGTTATTAATTTAGCCACGGTATCCGCCAGGTCGATCCGTACAGTGATGCTAACAGGCAAAGAGCCCTCAGTATGTCGTTTGATTCGTTTGAGAGAAACATACAACATTACTCCGTATGGCTACTTCACTATAGCTATAGGTGGATCTCAGATATGCATACTCTCAACACTTCCCAATGATAACCGAGAGAATTATTAACATTACATCGCTGTTACAGAGATAATTAACACTCAGGGTAACTGCTGCAATTGCAACCAAAGAAGCAAGGCTGTCTACAGCGAAACACTCAACTACTGTACCGGTATGTGTCCGTCTGCGGCCAAGTGGCTCTTTGACACTTGCGGTGAGATCTCGAACTGTACTACAGGTGCAGCCTGCCTGTCTTTGCAAGAACCGATAGCAGCGGGCCGTGAGTGTCCGCAAGGACTCACGGTACCTACATGTGTGTATGTATAAAGATGAAGCAGCATTAAACAACCCAAGCGTCCCCAGGTCACCACACACCCAGGATTAAAGAAATCCTAAAGAGGCAAGAAAACGCGCACGGCAGTCATGACGGGAAATAGAACGACTGATCAGAGATTTTAAAACATTAACTCCACCAACACCATTACCAGAGCCATCGATACCGTCCTATAGCAGACCATAGCGAAACATGGTGATTGTGCAAAGCATCAGTGAAGACAGTGCTGCTTAGATGCGCGACTAACGAGCGACTCGAAGCTCTTGCGCCGCCACTGTTGATGGCAGGGCTGAGTTGGAGAAATGACACGTTAGACGCACTCACCAGACTACCGTTGTAACCTCTTTTCAATATTTGACATGGCTAACGCTGATAGGCACAACAAGCATGTTTAGCCTCGACATGATTAGCACAGGCCACAGGCATTAGAGGTTATTTCTACATAGATACGTAAACTTTCAGTCGACATGCACATAAAGACACAGACGTACTAGCTTTAGGAACTGTACACCATTGAGTACAAAAGAACAGGTGTGGATGTTTACATCCTATCGTGATGTACCTCCATTACAAAACTTCGCAACAGGACAGAAGTGAATGTAGGCAACCTCACAAGAGATAACTGCTCGAAGTCGAAACCGGTTCAAGAAATGGCACGGCAATAATACCCCTAATAGACACAATATTTGGTTTGAAATATTAATTCAATAAATACATTATACGTGCAATCAGCAAAACTGTATAGTTGTCAGCAGTTTTGTATCAAATTAAACTATTAGCTAGTCAAAACGAAAACTCATTTATTAGCTATCTACCTACACTAAGATTAGCTATTGGAGAACACAAACTGGTGACACGAAAATTGTGAAGCTCTAAACGGTGGCTAGTTTTCGTGAAATTGAATCCAATGAAAATTGGAAAAACCATCTGTGTAACTTGACAGTCATTTCATAACTTACAGAGAGAATAAGTGAATACTGTCATATACATACGAAATACTCAGGAATACAACTGCATGTCAAGTGTTAACAACTGCATAATGTTACAACACAAAACAGTATGCATTCAATTTTTTCCCTTTTTAATAGTTTTGTAGGAAATATAGTATATAAATTGCAAGTTCTTACCGAGGGTTACCACGACTATCCAACGAAAGTGTCTCTGTGCTCAGTGCCCGACTGCTTTGCGGCCCAGCCAAAAGAAAAAAGGGTAGCTTTACCTACCAACAGCTTCACTGAAAGGTGAGTCATCACCACACGAGGGTCACTAGTAAAGCTTCCGATATCCCTTCCAAAGTTGGAGTCAATTAGAAATACAAAAACTGCGCGCATTTCTGCTGATCATACGGACACACCAACGCATTCGGCCCTTAAGTTTCGGAAGCACATTCTGCGACAGACTATAGTGGCTATCTCCGCCTGCACGTTGGCTGCAACCACGAAAATGATACCTCAATATATACGGTAATAAATCATCATGCTATTGCCAGTTTTACGCCCGCACCCACGCCACAAGATGTAGTAACTGATAAGAACAGCCTCCCCTAGCTACAGCTGTTTTTATTGGCTAAGGAAACAATTCCATATGTCAGCCAACGGTTAACTAGATTGGCAAGCAGACCAATTATGATGAGACACATTTCCTAGTTTAAACTGTTTTCCGCTATCTATATATTTCACATTGCTAGAATCTTGGTGTACGTTGACGTCGTTCAGACTCTGAGAAAAGATGAAGTAAAAACGAACTTGGTTTGAAGTAAGCTTTTTAACCCTTAGCTGGTAACTGCTAAAAAATACGAGAACAATTACCCCCTCTCTCCACGTCACCGCCAGAACTTACACCGCACAGCTTACCACCAATACTTATGTCGCATAAGACAGATATGGCGAGCTCCAAATGCGTTGAATTAGCCTTATTGGCAGTAATGCATCAGCGGCGAGCTATTACCACGGGCAGCGCAACCACAATCATAAATGCAGGGGTAGTAGAAACTTCCAAGACGTTAACGCTTAAACGCGGCAAAATACGAGCTGTTACAGTACCAACTTTCATCTGAGCTAGAATGCACAACTGAGGAACTACTACAACCAACAGCAGATACAAGGAACACAAGACACGAGAGGATGCACCCAGTGAGTCCAAGTATAAACACATAGGTACTGCCTTGTAGTGCACAACGTCTATACCAACGACTCAGGGGCGTTACGTTGAGTGCGCCTTGGCCATGTGATGGTGCAGAGAAGCGACCTGGACAAAAGCAGCCGAGCAGATCTTGCACTTGTACGGCTTTTCCCCAGTGTGCAGTCGCTCGTGCTGCCTCTGATTACCCCTGCTCTTGAAGCGACTAGCGCAGTACTGGCATTTGAAGGGTCGCCTCGCCATCTCTTCGGGACTGATATACTTGGGTGTACGAGCCCCGGCGTACCGGCCCTGGATGCAGTTGACAGGAGGAGGTACCAAACACGCAGGATCTCGTTGGCCTGGTAATCCTGGCACTGGTGTAGCGGAGGAGAAACTTGGCTGATACTGGGGTGCAGCGGGGTGCTTTTCTTTCGTTGGCAGCAACATTAGGAAAGGTGAGGAGCGTTGTTGTTGCTGGGGTGGCGAGGCGAGACGCAGCTCGGGCCATTTGCTTGCTGCACCATCTGATGCCTGGAAGAGAGAGCAGCTTGCTCAGCGCCATACCCACTAGGCAAAAAGAAACACAGCGCCTGCAGTGCAATTATTCGTTTAATGAGAACATAGAGGGCCAAACAGCTATACATAAAGGTACGTTGAAAACAGCGGCACACATAGCTACGTCCATCACAACTTCAGCCAGAACAGGGATAAGACAAGTTACCTTTATGGTGCTAACATTACAGCGCGTAGCTATAAAAGATCTTCTGGACGAAACAAGTAGCTAGAAACTATTTTTAAACGTCTATTGAAACAAATAGGAGAAACCGGTGGTTACGCAAAATATATAGTAAAATAACACAAGTGAGAGCAGTTATCTACGGGTTCAAAAAATAGCAACAGTCTATCTACACTTCAAAGGCTATAGGTAGGAGTCACCCGTGTATGTAGCTATTTATTGAAGGGCGAAGCGAGAGTACGCCCAGCACAAAGAGGAGCGATGCCGAGAAGGTTACGCAAACACTTAAGCAGAACGAATTCAATGCAATGTTCAATAAACAACTAAGAGAAGAGTAACGGAGACGCCATACATGCAACTACGCAGTGGTACCTCGAACAGCTACCATTGGCCTCAAGCAGAAGAAAATACAGTTGCTGCTGTAGCTACCTAATGTTTCTGGAAAAAAATGCGGTATTAGGAAAACAACTCCCAAAATTTTGCTACGAGTGCTCTTTTACCAGGGTTTTGCTCGCGTATCATCTAGACTTGTCTTACTGATCACGCTTTTTTTCTAAGATAGATATGTACTTTACGTCCTTCTGCGTGAGGCCACTGGTAACTATCAGTGTTAGAGAACACTGACAAGTCCCTAAATTCAACAAGCTGACAGCAAGCAGAATATACAGTTTGCATTAAAGGAACTCGAACGGTCATTATACTTTATCCAAAGGATGATGCACCTCTTGGCAATGAAGGAAATAAGCTAGGGTATCACAGCCCATTGCGATGAACCTCGCACAAAATAGGGGTACCTACACAGCTCAACCAATGGCCCCATGCACTGCCACACCGCTACGTCATTCGCAAGATCGAGAGCAGGCCTACTATTATTATTATTAATAAAACTTCACGCTTGAGCTCCCACGGACAGGTAATACAACCCAAATGAAGCATCTTGCAACACCGGGAAGCCCAAAACGCAGCTACAGGAAATCCAGTAAAAAACCATTGACAGCTGACATAAACGCTGGTGTTTCCTGCAGGTTAATACGACCAAAAGCCGATGCCGGCAACAAATTCCAAAACTTAGCCGACCAGGGCACGAAGCACCGACAGAAATGACTAGTTCGACATGCGACAGCCTCCAAAGTGAAAGAGTGCGCTCCGCACGCGGCACGAGTCTCTCTCCCAAAAACTTCAAGAGCAGGGAGAGAAGAATACAACCAATGCCTCTCATTATTTTACACCTTATAAAACATACATAGTTCAGCCACTCTTCTCCTGTGAGCCAGGTTCACTAGATCATTATCATCGCACAGCCTGCTGACTGAACTAACAAAGCGGTCCAACAGACGCAAGTGAGTGTCAGCAGCTGAAGCCCAGACCGGTGAGCAATACTCCAACACAGGCAGCAAAAACGCATAAAAACATCTGCGAGCAACCAGACTGTCACCAAACACAGAATTCACCTTACGCAGGAGCCCAATCTTAATGGAAGCACGTGACACCAGCCACCTAATATGCGGCTCAAAAGTAAGCTTCTCATCAAAGACAACACCAAGAATTTCCAAGGAGCTAGACTCCTGAAGAAAAGTGTCATCAATCTCCAGTTGGGGATGCTGCGTTTCAAGTGTCCGAGACCGACTGATAATCATCGACTTGGTCTTACAGACATTCAACTACATACTCCAGGCCGAGCACCATGCACTAATGCGTGACGAATCCCTATTTAGAGACTGAGCGACAGCATCACGCAGGCGAGGTACAGATATCACTGCCATCAAAGTGGAATCGTCGGCATAGTTGATCATCGTGTTTTCAAGCGAAGAGAACATGTCACTAGTATAGAGAACGAACAACAGCGGGCCGAGCACACTGCCCTGGGGGACGCCAGACACAACCCCGACTGAGGCGCT
>LQNS02000137.1:26734096-26744133 GCA_001587735.2 Parhyale hawaiensis | reverse complement strand
CGAACTATTCCTGTGTTCAACCACAGGCTCGTGCGCCGCTAGGACGCGGAATTTGTCTCATTTTATAGTTTAAAATAGTGGGGAGAGTATTATCATTATTAATTTTGCATATAGTATATGTAAATATTAGCTAAGTGCTGTTTGAAATTTCGTTAGGTATATATTGAGTTGATATTTTCATATGTTCTCATCTGTCGATGTTTACTGCTTTCATATAACTATTGGTTATAAATACTGTCAAAGTTTCAATCCTTAATTACAATAAATAGAACTCAATTTGATACTACACGCCAAAATGCATTTCATACTTAGAAAAATTATATTGAAGCATATCGTTATTTTTAGGAGCAAATTTGCATATTTTTAGAGCATATTTGCATATTTTTAGAGCACACAACCATATTTTTATACCATATAGCTATAGCATATTGTTCAGGCATATTCGTTAGAGCATATTGTCACAGCCCTACTTATGACGTCACTGTAAAAAGACGCATGACGAACGTTCAATATTACGAAAAAATACGACAAAAGCAGTTTCAAATGCTTTCAAGATTATTAATGTAAATGTGTGTATAAATATCAATGAAGAGCGAACAAAATCTACAGAAAGAAACATGACCAAACGCGCCAGATCCGGTTGTATCAATTTCAAACTTACAACTTCGAAAACCTTTGAAAAAGAGACGTCAAGATAATAAAAATTCTCCCGCCCGCACGAAGCCTGGCAACAATCCTAGACAATATTCCGCATTATCATCGGCGCTTCGCTTTTTTCTTGCAGATTTTAGAACCTCGACTAGCGAACGAGCGATCCTTATATATCCTCTATGTGTCGGACAGTGACAAGGACGTCGACCGGACACAGCTCGCAGACGTTGACTGGAGAGAGCTGATATTGCCGGTCGATGCGTTCCTCCTAGTTGCCGGTTCGGGTAAGGCAGTAACGCCCGAGGCGGCAGTACTGGACGACCCACTGCTGTGTTTCGATGTAGTAGTAGTAGTGGCGACTTGGAAGTGATGCCTAAATTGATGCCGCTTCAGATGACCAACTTGCACAAAGCGCGCATCGCAGACAGCACAAGCGAACGGTTTCTCACCCGTGTGTAAGAGCACATGCTGTCGGAGATGGTGCTTCTCTTTGAAACGCTTCACGCAGTAAGGACACGCGTGCGGCCTCGAAACTTTGATCTCTGCTCGACTAGCACGAGTGCCGATGTCGTACGGAGTCGCGTCGAATGTGGTGTGCAAGGCGAACATTGACTGACCGGAAGAGTAACCCGACGAGCTGGATGGAAACGCGCCTGTTCGCTTTTGACCAACTCCGGGTGTAGCAGTTGGTTGCTGAGCTAACGAGATGAGGGCGGCATCGGGCCAGTGCTGGGCCTGCACAGAGGAATACAAGGAGGCTCAGCACCGCAAGTAACCAAAGGGGCGAGAAGCGAAGCACGAGCAGCATGCGATCACAGCAACAACATTGCACGGGTCCCCTGTACGGTGCGCTACCTTCTCTAACGCTAGACCGCAGCGCAAACTGAAGAAATTCAAGCCCTAACTTAAACGCCAATGCTACAGAGGTTCATGCAGCACAAACGTAGGTACGAATCATTAAAGCGGCCGGCTACGAGCGTATCCTCCATCTGCCGCGCGTCAGATGGTTCCCAACAGCCACTCAGGAGGTGACTTCTAACACAGGACGCCACTTGATTTCACTCTAATACGAAGACTAAGTGACACTTTCAGCATACTCGCACTGTGAAATGAAACAACGTACCACGAATGAGATTTTATTTCATGTCTCAATTTAATTTACAGAAGTATACATTTTTCACCACAAAAAATACAACAAAACAAGCATAACACGTACAGCAGTATACGTAATGAATAAAAACATAACAAAATATGGCGATAAGATATATATATATATATATAGTACATTTGTGATATCCATCACTATCGCTCAAGAGACAACTGAAACTGCAGTAGCTTATGAGAAACATAAAATAGGCATAAAGATAGCGGCAATGATACGGACCTTGATAGATACTACATTGAACAGAAGCTAGTAACAAAAGTGGATCTACCGCCAACTTCTATCAGCACATGTATGGTCCGCAACGGTTACTCCACCCTATTGGTAAGCGCTGATTCTGCATGGAAGCCAAAAAGGGAGAAACCACCTGATTCAGCAGTGGCACAAAGGTCTCACTGCTCTGCAGAGAGTACCTACACACTATACGCTAGGTAGTCTATATTGTGTTTAACGTAGCTGACTTGTGACATGGCATTGTGGTACGGTCATATATCTGTGTCAAGTCCTACGGCCGTCGTAACACGAGCACAGCATAACGAAAGTAGTAGGTACTAGCTAGCAAACAATCTGTTAGCGTTTCAATATCCGGGCCTAGCTATAACATAAACAATAGCCACAGGATACTTGCATGGTGACAATTTAACGTTCGGTACGCACCTTATCGTCACAGCAACATACAGTAGCATCACATGCAATTCCTCAACACTTCGAAGGACGAAAGTAGCTGGGCAGGCCGGATTTTATTTTCTTAAGACTTTTCATTTTGACAGGCTACCCGCTGACCCCTCGAGGCAGCTACCGTATATTAACGACCAAGTGGTACAGCTATAGCGTATTACAAACCATATCCATATCTAAGATAAATTTGTGCGTTTAGAGCATAAATAGAAATTCCAACGTAGTGTCAAACCATGACTTATAGTGTTCTCAGTCGGCGTGGTGTAAGCATCTCCTTGCGAAAAAAAAAAGACAAGCCCGCCAACATTGGATTCTATCTTGGTCTCTGGTTCGCAAATAAATAAATATATATATATAGTTCTACCTATTACGTCCCAATTGTGATAAAATTGCTCATACTTTCATTGCCTGAGCTTGTGACATAAAAATTTCATCGTTACTATTATTATTAGAGTCCTAGCTTCACCACCACCGCAGCAGCTGGCACTAGGCGCTATGTGAGCAGTGATACGCAGTTTTATTCGGTCGTTTCTGCCGGAAATTCAATCTGATGGTGAACTCACGGGGCGAGTTCTATACTTGTCTCAATCTGGCCACAGTGCGCTACTACTGGCGAGAAAACGGTGCAAAGAGTAGAAAAAGACATTCGAATGGACGGCCCCTTTTGAGGCGTTCCTCACTAGAGAAAGTAGAGAAGTCCAACGGTCTAGGTTGGCTATCTCAACCGACAGCCCACCTCGCGGAGCAGAAAGGGAAATAAAGAGAACCTACCATACCAAACGAAGTAATTTTTACAGCAGGAACTGCGGCCATCTGCGACATTTCCTGCGGAGAAGGCACTCGGGACAGCCCTTGGATTCGTGAGCCCCCATCTATATATATTGCGACAGGGAAAGGGCCCGTCAGAATATACCCCTGAAGGCTTTCAACGTTACACTTCGACCTTTCATTATTATGGAAATGCTGAAATTTAACCTTGACGAACATTACTATACTTGCCAAATGTGCGTTGATATACAAGTGAGGTAAAACGCAAAGACAAACTATGAATGTTGCAGGATGCCGCACACTCACACACCCTGTTGTGACCACAGTCAGTTGTGTCATCTAAGTGTAGGTTTTCTGCCTACTGACAAAGCTAAAGAAGTTCCCAAAGAAATTCAGTAGCTAATAACCATAGTGCAGAGCAAGGTGATCGAGAACAAAATCTATACTATAATAAGAGAGCTGTCTGTCAGTCCGTCCGTCCGTCCGTCCGTCCGTCCGTCCGTCTGTCCGAAGCCTTATTTTTCCCCTATCTAATACTGAAGAAAAAATTCCAAAGCACCTAAATTTTTTTTGCCACATCGTATCCAGGATACGAGCCCGGGAATTCCCGCGGCTGTGAAGGCCTGGTCACGGGCCTTTGTGAACTTGAGTGCTTCTGTGCCCCTGGTGGACAATGTGGACTTGGTGAAGTTCGTTGACTTTGTGGACTTGGTGGACTTTGTGGGCTTGGTGAATGTAGAAGTATTGTGGAATTTTTCGATGGGATGATAAGATGTTTTCAAATACATATTTTCATGACTTATTCAACAAAAGGGTTACGTTTGGTGCACTAGTATATATAATTAGCAGAGTCCAATCTTTTCGGGAAGACTCATGACGAGACAACAGAACTTCGATTGAGATTACACCAGTTTGGCGAACCAAACACAAGTTTTCCCCGTCTTACGCTCTTTAGATCTCCCATTATATAACGTTACTAGTTTCAATATTAACCGCTGCAGCAACACAAGTCGGTAATCCATGAGCAACACGACGCACCATATGGCAAAATCCAAACCCTACCAGAATTATTCATGCCGCAAATTTCTACGGCGTTACAGCATTCTTTCGAAATTTGCACTGTCGAGTTACGGTGTACTTAAATTGTATTTATGGATTTACTACTAATTGTATATATTTCTTGACAATCTGCACTGAATAAGGAGTGATAACGTATTTCTGTGTTGAGCGTGCACCTAAAACTCCAAACAGGAGATTTCATTACAGGCACAACGCCTACGAACTGCCGTTAGATCTCACACAAAACAAACCAATGTCCAATAACAAGGAACGGAAGAAAGACTTTGAAAGAAGGTAAGCTTCTTCCGAATAACCAACCAACGACAATTATTATCATTATATTCAGAAGTTTAAGTCTCCGCTTCCACAACAAAGGCGATATCACCGAGGAAGAATGGAGGGACACATAGTGTGACGATAGACACGTGGTATCCAAGCACGAGGGTGTTCCCACACAGGGATCAACGCGCATGGGAACAGCAAGTCGGGAAAGAAGAGGAAGAACAGATGAAACAAAATCAGTACAGTAGGAGTAAAAGATGGGAAGGAAGCAAAGTGGGCACGAAAGACGTCCCGAAGGCCTAGGTCATGGCTAAAGTAACCTACAGGGTACCCCTGGGGGCGCTGCTCCCCATAACATAGGATGGGCGAACCTAGGATAACTTAACCTTATGGCCTATGGACCACCTCATGCCCCCCCTCCCCCCCAGGGGAAGGTACGACAAACAGGCGCAACTGCCTATAGAGCAGGCGGCAGCAACGTGGCCTTATGTTTCTCCAAAATTAAACGAAACTCCATTCAAATTCAAAACAATAAAGTCAAACTGGCGAGCGTTCATGGCTTGCCCGAAAACAATCAGACTAAACTTTCGACCGTTATTGTTATATTTCCAGCTTAAGCGTCCTTACCCATAACATACAATGGAATCCAATGAGAGGAAGCAAGAACAGACATTGAGTACGGTACATCGCGAGAAACTTAGAACCCAGATACGAAACTCTTCCCACACCGCAAAACATACGGATTCAGCAAAAGGGAAAAGTTTGAAGAACATATCAAGAGGATTATTCGCACAAAAATTGTAGTAAAATGGGCACGAAATAGTTAGTCTATGATATATGCCAAAGGCCATACTCGGGCAAAGGAAAACTATTGGGTGACATATGCGAAGATAGACTTCTGAAGTAGCTATAGGGGATCTGAATAATACACGGAATGACCAAGTCAAAATTGCGAAGTAAATGGAAATGATGCTGCACTTCAAAAATCTGTAGCAGAGACGCACCTCCTCGTATTTACTTCATGGGTGTAGGTGAAAAGAGAGCCGTGAACCAAATCATCACTTCCTCGCGTAAATATACACAATACAGTACACAAGTACAAGTACAATTTGAACCACTGTCGTGAAAGCCAACATAAACATTCAGCAGTAAGAACTTTTCTGAATGTAGAACAAATTATCCAACACAAATTTACTTCAGTTGTTATATTACTAGACCCGAAAACTAAATGCATCATAAAACCGTCCTTGCGTAAATCTACAGCATAACTCCAGGAGCACGACACAACTGTGGCACGCATTCTAGACTGCAGCAACTGTGTAGCTACATTTGAAGGTGTTGGTCAGTAATACTGCTCGGGACGTGTAAAGGCAGTGAAACTCGAGCCATTGGGAAGTGAACCTTCCAAGAGCATCACAGGCTTTGACAGCGCTGCAGAATTGAGAGCAAAGGCGACTGACACCTTACTAATATGCGATGCTCAGCTCTATAAAGAGGTGGAGAAAGGTGTGTTCATCCACTGTAATGGATACCAAATGGAATCAATAACTACAAATGCTCCACTAATGAAGAGAAGCAAATAAATGCTATAAAATAATGTCGATACCGCACCCACGACGACTAGTTACATTGCAGACAGAGGTCACGGTACCACCACACTACGTTACAACAGTCGCTGAGTGCTCGCTCGTGTGAGAGGTCTAACAATTGTGATAGTGCACAATGATTTAATAATTGCAATAAGTGCCTTCTAGACATTCAAGAAGTGCGTGCACCATATAGCAGCACATCGTTTTCGTTGCCCAATACCCAAACTAATCAGCACTGAAAAGCACATGCGTAACTGCAAAAAATATTCCTATAATTATAATCAATAACCAAGAAGTACCTATAACTGCAACATTTGTAATACAAATGCTTGACAAAACTTCTAACTTCCTGATAAAGATTGCAACGTAACTTAGCAATTAAGTAAAAATCTACTGCGCAGAAATATGTACACAATAACCTACCGCGCATAGGGCCATACAATTTTTAGTGAAGACTTTTATTTAGAATTAAAACGAAAGCTAGCCACTGGCAACTGATACTACATAAACTTCTGAAGCTATGTATTAAAGATCATATCGGTACAATCATCGACATGAAAGTTACTACGAAACTCAACAGATGCCGGGTACCCACACACATATGCCAAGAAATAATAAGTCTGCAACAGCTATGAACACAACCGTAGGGGCAGGCACATCAACAAACAAAGAGCCAAGACAAAGAAAGTGCAATGAACCACAGAGGAGAGAAATCAACTACCGCGGCTGGAGGTGTCGCGCAGCAGAAGCTAGAGCAGTCAACTGAGCAAGAGGTTCACTGGATGCAGAGTAAGACACGGTTGGTTGGTCAGCAGAAGAGTGAAGGGTATCACAATTGAGAGAGCTTTCACCAACCAGCTGTAAGCGCGATGCACTGGATGTACTTGTAAGAAGAGTTGGGTCTGAATAAAAAGGGTCCACTCCCATAAGAGGGAAATTTGTGGCATGCAAGGAAAGCTGAGAATGATCTTGTGACACATGTTGGGTGCAATCGCTGGCAGTGGAGACATCCAGCGGATGACGTCTGCGCATGTGGCCCACGAGTTGCTGCTTCTGCACGAAGGCTCGCCCACAGACGCTGCACTGGAAGGGGCGCTCGCCGGTGTGAATGCGTTCATGCTCAACTTTGTGGTCCTTTCGTTTGAAGTAACGGCCGCAATATGCACACTGGTGACGTCGCAACTGGTGAGGAGGAGCTGCGGCGGCGTGGTAGTTTGTAGTGAGGGGTGGACAGAGGGTGAGCAGGCGGCCCTGCAACAGACACACGCCATGAGCACTCTTGCGCACCTCAGCCACGGGCGTCTCAGCACAACACCACAACGACGGAGCCTGCACTTCTAACTCCACTATATCACAATGGTTGGTAGAGACAGAAAGGCTCATGAGAGCAAAACATAGTGAGCGTTCCTGTAGAAATGTACTGTCACCAGGAGGAAAACTTTCGCTGATAGGCAAAGCCACAGTATTGTGTGACTGCATAATTGTATTGCAACAGAAGTTATCAACACCAGCAGAACCCCTAAATTAAACAAGTAGTTCAATCTTCCATCTAAGTTCATCTTTTATCACACAAGGACCCAAAACAAGCGAGACAGTTCACTCCACATGCCGAACAAGTCGAAAAAGGCAAAATGGACTGTAGAATATAGCTGCCTAGGTTAGCTAGGAGCGTAAAGTTAGTTCAGTGAAATGCGCTACAGTGAGCTCGCACGTGCTCCAGTGATGGGAAGTTGACGCCACATATGCCACACAACATGGCTTGCTGACTTGCGTTTGAGTGCTTACGGCCCGTTCTGTGTATTTTCTCGTGCATCCTAAGGGAGTCCTTTCTTTTGAAGCGTTTGTTGCAGACAGCGCAGGCATGGGCGCGAACCTCCGAGTGTTTGGTCAGGTGATTCCTGAGGTGGGTGCGCTGCGCAAATCTGTTGCCACACACGGAGCATACGAAGGGCTTGTCTCCGGTGTGTACTTTGACGTGTATGAGTAGATGATCCTTCCTTTTAAAGGCTTTGTAGCAAAGAGAACATACAAAAGGGCGATCATTGGCAGGCCGAGCCCATAAACTCTCAGAAGAGAAGACCTGATCCTCAGCAAGGGAAGATGAGGATGGAGCAACGTAAGAGACCAGAGAAGGATGCGATGAAGCGGACATAGAAGTGGTAGTAGAAGAGGAAGTAGTAGAGGTCCCTGGCCAGGCGAGGGGAGCAGCAAGAGGAGGAGCAGGCCAGGTTGGGGCCTGCAAAAGAAGCAGAGGCCATCAGCTTCTCCTTTGTTCTCCGTGCCAGCTGCATTTAGCCCTTACCTCAGGTTACACAATTGCAAACGTAGGCACAGTGCTCCAGTCTCCTAGATTGCTTATCGGTTATAACAGTCCAATTAACCAGATGATAGTAGGAACCAGAGGAGAGAAAACTAAACAATTCTATTGAGAAATATTGCGACATTTCATAATGAATACTTCGAGAAAACGGTATCTTGCAGCAGCCCGAGCATGGCAATGTAACAATGCTAACTGCGCTGCACTGCCACCAGCGATACAACAACGTGCATCGACAAAAAAAATAACAAGATCACGTATGGCTGCCTGTCCAATAACTATGAAATTGGATAGGTATACTGTGAAAAAAAGCACCTGCAGCACTTTCGAAAGTTTTAATAATACAATAATGCATTAAAGAATTTCCCAATCAAATTTAAAGCAACCAGAGTCCCACACAAGCACGCCATCTCCAACAAGTGTATGCTAAACGGTTCGTACCTATTTATACCGTACTTACATGAATTTCTTCGGGATAGAGTTTTGTACCTGCGACAGCCTTAGGGTAGTTTGGTACCGTACCTACCAGCGATAAACCAATACGACACATGAAAAATTAGGCACCGCACGGGCAGGCTAAGCGCGCAATCATTAATTAATAGCCGACTGGCGAACTCGTAGCAGAAGAAAGCAGGTAAGAGACAAAGCAAAGTACGCACCACTATCTGGCCGAGCGTAGCTACAGCAATTGGAACTATTTGTACCACGAAAACCCGGTCATAACGATGAGAGTGGGAATCTACTGAAGAGGTACCGTGAGAGAACCGTGTGTAAATGAATATAGACCTAAGCAACACGAGACTGCCACAGGGTGCATGGGAAAGAAGGACACGGAGCCAAATACAGACTGACTGAGCTGTGCGGAAATTGCCACAACTAGGCTCAGAAAACAACGCTAATTTATCGACATATTCAACATAAGATATCGCAGTTGAAATAGCGTTTGCAGCCATTGTTGAGAGTCTACTGGACACACGTTCGACGAGCTTTACAAAATGTCATCACATCGTTCCCCACGTACTTTACTAAAGAAAATCAATTGATAAATCAGTAGAAGGAGTCTTGTCACGTAATTTTTCTCACTTATATACAGCAGTTTATGTCAAACGGCTTTGTAACTATAGCCAAAGAAACCAAAAAATTGCTCCTTTCCCCCCCCCCCCAAAAAAAAACTTTAAAATTGAAAAAACGGGACAAAATTTAGTTTCGAAGCTCTTAATGAACTTTTAACATCAAATTCTATCACCCGGCTAAATTTAAATTTGCTGCCCCTTACCAAACAAAAAAAATATAAGCTGAAGTCTTTGGAATCCCTTGGTGAATGACGCACAACCGTACGGTGAAATAGGCCTAAGTGGAATTTCGTGATATTTGTCAAAAATGTCATTTTTTCCCACAGTTTACTATGAAAACTAGTGTCCCGAGCCGTCATTGTAAATGACGGCATATTGGGTTATTAAATGACTGGTGCACGTGTGCGATAAATGACGGCAGTAAGTTAGCCCTTCAGGAAAACCCCCGCTGGCTTCCT
>LQNS02000137.1:26720342-26733996 GCA_001587735.2 Parhyale hawaiensis | reverse complement strand
TTTTTACATTTTGAAATCTGAATTTTCTCCTATCTTATTCCCATAGAGCGTGACAGGAAAGATATAAATATATAAATAAATAAATAAATAAAAACACGACGTGAATTATTATATAGTAGATTCATTGCGTGGATAAAGCAGCTTTGTTCTACTGTTTCATGGATAACAAACTATCATTTACAAAGGTTGGTCCGAGAACGAATCCACCTGCAGTAAGAAGCGAAATCAGGAAAACTTCCAAGTCTCAACAGAACCCACAGCAAAGGTGGGAGTTATATTGGGCACCCAGAGCAGAGGTGAATTATATTGGGCACATCACTGGCAGAAAACAATGAAGAAATGGGAAATCCTTTGGCGTCACGATGACGAGCTTTATACGTCAATCTAACACATAGCTTCTCTACTGCATTTTCAAGACTTTGAAGATGGTGTCGAAGTAAAATGAAAAATTGTCAGCATTCTTTACATTCGTCTTTTTGAAGACAAAGTGCATTTCCAAGGATGCCGATTACAAAACTGGAAATGAGCAGCAGTGGTCAGAATGATAAAATTAGCCACAGTTTGAGGGAAACTTAATTTAAAACAATTTCTGTGCTTGATAAAAACTTTCTGCTGAAAAAATACGTCGAAGACAGCCAGAAACGTGAGGAAATCAAGTTATATCCTTGGTAGCTGTAGAATGTACTTTTTTATTCCAGCAAGATAACATGAAAAATTATAACCGTGCATTCACTTTCAACGCGACATCTTAAAGAATTTAGGCGTGAAGTGTAATGCGGCTGAGTTGAACGGTGACCAAGATTGGTAGGTACTGAAATTAGCAGAGCCCCACCCCACCTACAGAACACGGCCTTCACTTCGCTACAGAAGGCTGTAATAAACATGGGAAGCGGGCGATTATGTGACAGTTTCGTTTTCCTCCCAGGTTATCCTTTGATGGCAGGAGTTCGGTAATTGTGTTGCTTCTTAAATTCTAGGAATAATGTGAGGAAATGGATGCATCGCAGTTACATTTATTGCCCCGCATGATGTTGACATAACCACAGCTATGCAATAATATTACCTCATAGTTAATTAAAAACATCCCTAAACCATCTCCTACGGCAGTAAACAAGAGCAGCAAAGTAAAAGTAGCGCACAAGAGAGCAAGGAAGGCTTTTCGTACGATGTCAACAGCGTCAGAAACACAAGCACTTTCCAAAATAAGCAAACAAAGAAAAATATGGAAAGAAGACAAGCCTCAGAGTTTAGCAGAGTGCAGACATCGAGCACAATGCATGTTCCAGTTACAGCGCTGCGCAAAAGCTTTCCCACACCGACTGCACACATAAGGTCGTTCCCCAGTGTGCAGGCGCTCGTGGTCCCGCAAATGATCTTTCCGTTTGAAGCGCTTGTCACAATAGGAACAAGAGAATGGTCTCCACTCGTTCTGCTTACGACCCTCGGCGGCAGTTGAAGTGCCAGGTAGTCTTGTTGGCAGAGTACAATTGAGAAGGGAAGTGCCATCAAACGTTAGAGACGACCCAGCGACACAGTTAACAAGGTCAGGTTTGGAGGAAAGATGGGAGGAGTAGCCAGACTTTGCCAAAGACGCTGAAAACAAGGAGTCAAGGGGAGGATGTTCGGGAGCAACATCAGCAGAGTATGCTGAGTAGGCAGATGTGTCAGGGAGGAAGTCGGTTGAGGTAGCAGATAATGGAGCGTATCTCTGATAACTTGACGCAGGGATGTTGTTGGTAGCGGAAGCAGCAGCAGCAGCAGGTCGCCGATATGCCTTTACCCCACGCAACCCCCTCACCTGCAACACGAGAGACCAAACTGTCACTGGTGAGGTGAGGGGGGAGAGGGTTTCAAGCCAGATAAAATATAACCAAAACCCAAACAACCGTTATACACACACACGAATGCAATGTGCAGAACACAAGAGCATACAATCCGATACATTAGCACTGCAGTGCAGACAAAAAAATGCTTTGCAAGTAAGAGAAAAATGTCCGCAGATTAAACTGTACACAAAACTATGAGCCGACCATAGAGCGCTGCCACCGTCGGTTCAACGGGAACTTAGTCACATATTTCCATCCAATACATTCATTACACTTGAGGAAAAATAGAGGCAAAGATGCACCCGGATAATCAGGTGTTCACTGTAGGTGTGTTTTGCATTGAAAGTAAATGAATTTCTTCCCAGATGGCACACGATAGTTACGAAATGGCACATGTGACACGGAGGAGGATCCCATCCATGACTAGACACTAACTTAACATAATTAAAGACACGCTACAACTATATATAATACCATATGCTAAGTAACCGTAATAATAAATGGCACGCAGAAATGTACGTTATAGAGAGCATTACTTTGCAGGTCATGGCTAAGGTTACTAACTTATCTACCAAGTGCTTATAGAAATAATAACGCAAAGCAACAGTTCGTGTCCATCACCTGAAAATAAATTTACACGGCGAAAGACGCATCAAAATAAACAATAAGGGCAGGATATCGCATTCTACGATTACAACTGCTAGCTGTTTGTTACACGTGTTGTAAAGAGATGAACACATACTGAGGACAGTAAGCAACGTGCAAACACGTTCTTTGATAACGAAACACAAAGCATAGCCAAGTAAGCTTCATAACGAAAAACACGAGTGAAGTCATCGACTCTGACTAAAATTTCTTTGCTTGAGTTTCTCTCTAAACTTGCGTTGCCTCATTTGTCCACTGATGAGCCGCTGAAGAGCTTTCTGAAGCGTGATCTGCAGCTGCCGCTTCGAAGTGAGATTATCTTCCAAGGATGGAACTTCAGAGGCGGAGATGCCCCCTCTCTCGAGCAGAGACTCAATAGCTGCTATATCTTCCTGAACGAGACGCAGTTCTTCCCGTAGTTCTGCTTGCCTGACTCTCCTGCAGTGTTGCGGTACACCAACAGACCCACGCAGGGCTCCCGCGCTAAGGAAGGGCGCTGCCACTCCAGAGCTGGGTGCTGTCACCGCAGGCAGCAGTGAGCTCGCTATGCCCGCAGCAGCAGCCATGGAGAAGGCGCTAGAGGAGGGCGAAGTCGACGAGGAGTGAAGGGAAGCCCAAAAAGGCGAGGAGAGGATGCCAGTACTCTCACCACCACCCGCGAGGCTCATCAGCTGCAAAATACGAGTGCAGATCAGCCGCAGGCGTGAGAGAGGAGCGAGGATCATGAGAGACTTCGTAGTTACAAGACTTGCTGTACCATTGCCTCCACATTGGTAGGTATTGTAGCTACAGCGTAGGCTTACTGCTTCTGGAGTTCCTTTGCAGACAGGTGGTGAGCTGCAACACCATCACTCAGTGCCATGGCGTAGGTACATACACGGCAGCATACACCTCAGAGAAACGTTGCAAGCCTACTTTGCGGTACAGCTATGGGCTAATATCGATGACACGAGTACAAGCATAAACAATGGCGGATTATTCTGTAGCTGCGTAGCAATATCCAACACTTGTCAGGGCACAACTTCCTATTGCTCAATACCTATCACTACATTCATTCACCTATTACAGTCGTGTTAGTAGCCATTGCATGAAAATTGGCTATATTTCCCAGCGGACATGCGGATGGATTTATTTGGGTATGGAAGTAGTATGAAGAGGAGGCACGAACATTATATTTCTTACTAACACAAAACACTGCGGTCAGTGTACAGCCGCACTTTTGGTTCAATAAAAAGGGACACGACAATGCCATGCCCAATATAATTAACGTCACTCTACATTTCCTCATTAGTTTAAATTGAAACTCAAGTCACCAGATGCAGCGCATTCTCAATAGCTAACGGAATAAAAGCCACGACAGTGAATGAAAAAGAGGAGCTGATGCAAATGTGTTCCAGTCTTCACTTTCGGACGGCCCGACACAGTAGGAACATACCTATGAATGAGCTATGCTACATAGAATAAAAAGTTACGTACCAGTATACTCTATCCAAGCATGATATAACGGAACAGGTTAGCGCGCAGAGTGCCCAAGCTGTCGCACTCTCCAGGGAACAGGCCTGTGACGTCACGCGGACACGGTCGTTACTTGTGTCTCGATAAATTGCTATCTTTCATTGTTCCATTGGCGTCTTCAGAATACCTACAGTCTTCATGATTGCACAGAAATATGAATCAAAAGATCTATAAAATTCTTCAGTTTTCTGAAGAATAAAATTTTGAGAAGGCGTTGGCCAAGTGAAAGAGTAGATGAATTCAATCCGGCAAATGCCCGTATGTGTGAAGCACCATTTGGAGTCAAGTTTGGCGTCTTCAAATGCATAAATCAAGTGAGCTTCATTTAACGTAACATGACATTCTGAAGCCACAATCAACTTTAATGTTTTTGTTTATTTTCTTTCGTCTTCTGCCATGTGCTAGCTACAACTTCAAACCACTGTAACAAATATTGGCCCCGATTTGTTTAATTAAACGCCGAGGAACTTTTCCAACAACGTTTGGATAGAAAACATCAATACATCAGAGATACAAACTTCTTTCCTTCTGGTGAAATAATATTAAGCATGTCCTTACATAGTACACAGAGACCGTACAATTGCTCGGTAAGGTGAAATACAAATACTAGCAATTGTAGCGCCGGCACCTTACAGCAGTAGGCATTACTGTTTACGGAAGTGTCGTGTCCGACTCGCGGTAAATAACTTACAAAAAATAGGTTAACCATTTCCCACTTTTAAATTATCTTAGGGAACAATGTCCTTCAAGCTTGGGAATGATAAATCCATAACTTTGTATCCACTGATGCTTTACTCAAAGGGTTAAGAGCACAGGACTGGTGCTGTTGACGACAGCACTAGCTGAGATCCACATTTTACAAACAGTGCAACCGGATGCGTGCTTGTTCCGAGAAAACAAATTAAATAGTTATTTAATATTATAATAACTTGGCCAACAGTATCACACTGTCCATAGCCTTTTCTTAAAATCGTGGAATTCTTAATTCACATCTTAATTATTGTCTACAATTTTTAATTCTTGACTGCTACGATTGAATGGTCAAGCCACGTCGTACATACGGCAGTGCGCTAACCTATTTGTGATATCATCCTTGGCTCCAACCCTAAACGCGACCCAACCAGTGGGTGACCAGCTCTATCCCTAAACGCGACCCAACCAGTGGGTGACCAGCTCTATCCCTAAACGCGACCCAACCAGTGGGTGACCAGCTCTTATCGCTAAACGCGATCCAACCAGTGGGTGACCAGCTCTATCCCTAAACGCGACCCAACCAGTGGGTGACCAGCTCTATTCCTAAACGCGACCCAACCAGTGGGTGACCAGCTCTTATCGCTAAACGCGATCCAACCAGTGGGTGACCAGCTCTATTCCTAAACGCGACCCAACCAGTGGGTGACCAGCTCTTATCGCTAAACGCGACCCAACCAGTGGGTGACCAGCTCTTATCGCTAAACGCGACCCAACCAGTGGGTGACCAGCTCTATTCCTAAACGCGACCCAACCAGTGGGTGACCAGCTCTTATCGCTAAACGCGATCCAACCAGTGGGTGACCAGCTCTATCGCTAAACGCGTCCCAACCAGTGGGTGACCAGCTCTTATCGCTAAACGCGACACAACCAGTGGGTGACCAGCTTACAAAAATATGAGCAGACGTTACACAGAGAATGGTACGAGCACATGGATTGTGTAAGCGCGTACTACAACGGTGAACTTGAGAGCAATTTGCGCACAATTCAGCAGTTTAAACAGGCCCTGTTGCTGTATGCCCCGCAAAATACACCTCTCCACAAAGCAGTAAACAAATTCCATTTTTGCCGCGTTAACAAACTTGGTGAGAAAATCTCATGACTATCTTGGTTCACAGAAGCTACGGTAGCTACTCAACATTTTCAGTTCTAAAAATATTAGCTACCATAGAAAATTTAGTACAATAGCAGTGGAGTTTGCACGAGCGAAAGAGCCGCATGAGAGCACAAACACACGGGATGCGCAAGAGAACGTTTAGTTGGAACCACCGACACTTGCCGCGAGTACAACGAGGCATCAAACATACTGCGAACACTGAAGAGCGCACACCCTATATGCTCTACGTTAAAATATTTGCCGGAAGTATATGTTACTTACCAAACCAATGATTCTGATGCACAGCTAAAACAGATCTACGGACGTTCGCGGGCAATTACTGTACTCCACTCACTAACAGCAACAGTTTATATTATGAGTGAAGGGAATACTGACAGCGATAGGTACAAAATCACGCGAGAACGTCCGTAAACAATCTTTAAAGGTGGAAATGTGTCAAATAGAAAAAATATAACATCTTGCAGCCTTATTTCAATAGTGAAACATTACTAACGTTACAGAAAACTAAACATTGGTCTCTTGCTTCTGGAAGATTTTCTTTTGATCAACACAGTAAGCATTAGTTAGCATTAAGAGAAAAACAAAAAGCACACTGACCTGTCAACTGAAAGGGCAGTCTGTGTACATAACGTACACCTACACATAATTACAAATAATGTATTAGCTCAGTCACGTAACACGTCAGATAAAACTACGACCAACCGTTATCACTAGCGGTCCTTGCTTTCAATCCTTGGTTTGAGTGCAGCAAAGCCATCATAGCGTTTTTGCAAAACTATGTTCATTAGCTCAACTAGAGTTTACCCTAAAACTTGGATCTTTTTTCGCTTCCTGGTTAGAGATTTTTAGATAGATAGGTACTGCAGTTAACAGCATAGGTGAGTAAAATAAAATTTCATTCAGGCATCGCTAAAATGCATAATTTATCTTCAGCACATGTACAAGCACAAGTCTGTGATCTAAAGATAATTAGAAGTCATAGCTACATATAAACACTCAAAAAAAATCCTGGCTTTTGAAAACGCACTCCATGCTCTAGAACACGCTGTCGCCGTGCTGTATAGTGATCGGGCAAATATCTGCATCCGCACCTTTTTTGCATCCGCGGATGCAAAAAAGTAACATCCACAATCGCATCCGCGGATGTCAAAACTGTAAAATCCACAGCAACTAAGCTCATGCATAGTGCTGAAAACTGCAAATTCTCATTTGGATTGAAAAGTGTACAAGCGCTGTCCCTGTCAACAAAGCACCATCTGAGTTTTACCCCCAAGTGTTGGGTGAACTGGCGTCGTGAGAGGGGGTGTGTTTGTGGCGGGGTGAATTTTTGCATCCACGAAACATCAGCACATTTTTTGACATCCGCATCTGCGGATGTCAAGATGGCAACATCCGCAATTGCATCGGCATCCGCGGATGTCCAAAAATGACATCCGACCCATCACTAGTTATATATGAGCACGCTTAGGCATGCATTGAACCTACTACACGACACAACGTGCTGAACCGGCACGCGCTCGACTTTCTGGTATATTTCTCACTTGCACGCTTTGCGCTTTGGCGTGCAGCCCCTATGCAGGCAAACGTCTGAGAATATGTGCAGTTGAGTTGAAGTCAGTGAGGACTAGTGATTTCAGGTTGAATTTCAAGTGATATATTCTTTGCTTACATACTGTACACACCCGACATAAGTAGGTATAGATGTTATGGGCAACAAACTGCATTTTTTTGTTAAACTGCTTGGCACGTACGTGCAACCAAGCACTGAGAGAAGACAGGCTTGTTGGAAATGCACGTAAAAGGGAGCCAAAAGCTTGCCTCAAAACCAGCACGCAAACGCGTGCAGTAATAGCAGTATTAAGTTTTATTAGCGCATCGGGGACACAATGTCGGCTGAGTGAATTTGCTCTGCCGGGTAGCATCGGGCAAGAAACGAAAAACGAAATGAGAAGAAGACAGAAACGCCAGAGCGGCTGACCCCGTCCGTGATCCTCTACAGGGGCGAAGGTAGGAGTTCCCGGGAAAAGTTCGGCCACCTCGATCGATGGCCCACCTCCCGAAACAGAAGGGCAAGTATTGAGAGCCTACCTAACTTGACAAAGCTAACCTCGTCAACAGGAACTGCGGCAAGTTGCAATATCCCCTACGGGGAAGGCACTAGGGACCCTTGGGGTTGTGAGGTCCAAATACATTGAGGCAAGGAAACGGCCCGCCAGAATAAACCCCTGAGGGCTTAAGAAAGACCGGGGTGACGATTTTGGAAAGACCGGGGAGACCAAAAACCAAGGAGTGACCAAAAATAATGGGTATTATTTCACTTTACCTCACAATTTTTTTTCTTGCTTTTAGTATATTCATTCCGTCAATACAAGACTTTATATGAATAACGTTTACGTCGCAAATGCTTAGTTTTTGAGATATATGACTTTGAAGTTCCCCTTGTTTTTCTATAGGAGAAAATAACACAGGTTAGGTTACGTTAGGCTAGATAGGTTTGGCTAAGCTCTTATTAGATCGCTGGCTAGCTTATAACGACGCCGATTATTTTCTTCCATAGAAAAACAATGGGGAACTTGAAAGTCATAAATCTCGAAAACCAAGCATTTAGGACGGAAACTTTATACATGTAAATTGTCTTAAATTCACCCAATTAACATACTCCAGGTAAGAAAGACCACAAAAACCATATGCGAGCTAAGTATATATTTACCAAATAAAGCAGAGAAATAATCGGAGCCGGGGTGATCAATAATTATATTGTGGGTTTTCGCGCCGTATTAGATATGATAGCTACTATATAGGCGAACAGCGATCCAAATTTGTATGATACACCGTAGTTTAAAAGTTGAATTGAACTCAGATGAGTTCTATTAGAACATTCTTGGCCAGGTGCACCATGTCTGGCAGGAAATACGGCGCGAGCATCTCCAACTCCACACCGCTCGGCCGAAAGAAACCGCTCAGTCGTGCGGCACGGGGAAGGAGACGAAAAACAAAGAGAAAAAGACAGAAGAAAGCAAACATTCGTGCGCGGGGTCCATTCCGTGGACCTCTACACGGGAGCAGATAGGAGTCCCATGGCATAGGTTGCTTGTCACCACCCACCTCGCGAAACAGAAGGGGAAACGCAGAGAAACTACCTAACTTTACGAAACTAATTTTCTCAGCAGGTACTGCGGCCAACTGCTACATCCCTGGCGGAGAAGAAGGCACTTGGGACCCTTGCGTGCGTAAGGCCCAAACATTGTGGGAGGGAAAGGGCCCGCCAGAATATACCTCTGAGGGCACCGGGGCAACCAAAACCAAATAGTCAGAGCCGGGGGCTTCTTGCACTGGCAGGAGTTTAAAACAGTATATTGATATGTTGATCAATCGTAACTCATAATGAATCAGTTTACACAAAAATTAGCTTCACCAAAAAACTCGTTTTATTGCTTGTGTTTTCCCTCTCCCAAAAAAGCACCGGCCAAACCCCGATTTTCAGTTTGAAATGGCGGGGCTGGGGGCGGTATCAAAATACCGGGGCCGGGGTCGGCGCCAGGGTAAGCAATTTTCGATAAGCCGGGGCCGAGAGGCTGAAAAAGGCCGGGGTTTGCCGGAACCCCGGTCGGTCAATACTGAGGACAAACGCGTGCACTAATTACACACGCAGGCGTGCTATAGACCGTCAAATGGGACGCGTGCTATGGGTAGTGAGCTTCCGCGTAAATGCGCGTACGTGCCAAGTAGTTGGGTAAAGACGCAGTTTGTTGCCCATGACATCTATACCTACTAACGTGGGGTGTCAAGTACGCAAGCTAACAGTAAATCACTTGAAATTCAACCTGAAAAATCAAGAGTCCCCACTGACTTCAACACAACTACACATTTTCTATGATGTTTGCACGCGTAAGGGGGTAGAACACGCCTAGCGCTTTGGCGTGCAAGCAGGAAATATATCACAAAGTCAAACGAGTGCCGGACCAGCACGTTTTGCCATGCGGTAGGTCCAATGCACGCCAAAGCCTGCTCATACAGCATTGTGACAGCGTGTTCTAGAGCTTAGAGCACGTTTGCAAGAACCAGGATTTTTTGAGAGATATGCGAGCACTCACTGCCCATAGCACGCGTCCGATTTGAGGGCCTAGAGCACGCCTATGTGTGCCATTACTGCACGTATTTGTGCGCTTGTTTTGTGACAAGCTTTTAGCACGCCTTCACGTGCATTTCCAGCAGGCCTGGCTTCTCTCAGTGATATACAATTCGTCAACATTGAGCTTTTTAACCTGTTGACCGACAGTTGAAAGTAAGCTTGACTTTACCTGGCGGATGGGTTTATCGCCATGAATAAATCTCCAAAAATTTAAAATTCCTTTGTGAACTCGTATAGGTCTTTTCGCTTCATAATTTAATACTAGTTAGTTGGGGCTTAATACATGTCCCTAGTACCAACTAGTGAGATCCAAAACCATTAGGGAAAAAACAAGAGATCGACATAAGTTGACGCTGGCCGTTAACAGATCAAGAGTAACAGTTCATCAGCTTAATCATAACACTAATCGAGAAAAATGTGACCAGTTTAGGTAATAAAGAATAAGTATGCTCAAACTTTTTTGTTCTAAGACAATTTAGACGCCGAAAGTTGAGGTAGCTTTTTTACGAACATAATCGAAACTCGTACAAAATAAAATTCATCACTGAAACAGGCGAGTCTTGATTCGGTGTGCAACTAAAGAAACACATGATGAAACGAATCAACTAGGGCTCCACGAGATGCGCGTGTCGTCTTGCTCCCCATATTGACTTTCCACCCAAAATGCGTACGATTCAAATATGGACGACCCGAAACCTGTTCTGTGACGCATCACACTCCCATCACACCATCACAACGATTCCACAGATTCAGATCCAGTTAGCGGTATGGTAATGTATTCAGTTCCATGCTCAACACATACCATACATTTCCAGAGCAGCAAGAGTCGCTCACTAAGTTCCTAGCGCGTCACCGTTCAACAGCAAGCACAGTTTCATGACACAACACAAACTAGACGTATTGACAGCTGTAATGAGTATACCTACGCTTCACTAGTGTTCACTACATGCATAGCAGTCATCACAATTTGCCACGTGAGTGATCGTTCGCTCGTACCTCTACAGCTCAAAAAGTATGCACAATTGGCAGGCACAAGTACTGTAGGTTACTCGTCAGCAGCCAAAGCAAGCTTTGGTAATGTTGAGAACAGCGCAGCACGCAACAGCTTCAATCAATAATGTAAGGTGATGTAGTTTCTTCAGCCAAGACGACTATAGTAAAAGTTATCTTATACTGGAAACCAAAACTGGTCATTTAACCGTGACGGTCAACGTCAACCGATGGCGAGCACAGGTTTGATGCGAGAAACGAGCGCTCCACTGGTGCATTGTAAGCATAGAGCTCCTCACCAATGCAGACATTGCCAGTCAACTGACTGTACACGTAGCTACTGTAAGTTGATGTGGGTAGAGCAATACGTTGCATCAACATAGCTACTACACATGATAGGCATTAACGCACCAGGATCGAAAAAAAAAACGTCGTAGGAAAATCACGCAAAAATCTGGGGGTGGCATTTGCAGACGTATATTTTTTCCAACTTAATTAATTCAAGTGGTCGTCAAGAGAATGAAGTGACCACTCATGGGTTCCCTATTCTGACGTGAGACGTGACCACGCAACTTATGTTTGGGATAAGGAGAGAACAACAATGAAAATGAAGATGGTAATAACACAGTAAATTTTAAAGTCCAGAAGAAAGAGACCAACTATTCATGAGCTTCAAATGCAAATACATTAACATGAAACAGTAAGGTAAATTTATTGGGCAATGGAAGGGACGCAAAGGAATATGGAAGGATTAACATAGGTAGGAAATGAGCAACAGATGCCGAATGTGTCCAAACAAGCAAGCTCTTTGGCAACGTAAGATCAACAGCAATGGGAAAATATAGGCAGCTGTCTTGGGCACGTGACAGCTGTGATGTGCAGTCCCTTCCATTGCAGACAGCGCTACATACAGCCAGGGAGTCTCTTCTCAAGATGAACTTTACCATGAGAATAATGAACACACAACAGAGCACTGAATCTCTCATCCCAAGCTTGCGTAACAACAACCTTATTTCTCAAAGTCCAAGAATCCCTGGTTATGTAACACTGTCATTTGAAAAAAAAAAACTTAGGTATGCTAAATAATGAGCTATCTCATCACTGGTGTGGTGGCTCCGCAGCAGCTAATGCATCGCAATACTGAAACAATGACAAACTCTCGGTAGAATATGAAGTTACTTTCTCAAAATGAGGCCCACCATGCAACAACAACAACACTACGCCACTGCGTCCCTAGTTAAGCATCACAACCAAGTATTTTTTTGTGTCTATGTAATTCTATTCCTAGCAATGTAAGGTCATGAGGGGTTTCCGAACTCTTACAGTAGCTAATTACAAGGCTTTGTCTTACTGTTGTACTAATCCCTAGGCAACACACCTGCATTTGCGTCACAAGCAATATGAATTGCAGGAAACGACGAGTGTATTGACCACCTTACAGATGTCTCATGTGAGTCTGCACGGAGACGTCGGAAGCGGAATCTTACCATTACATTCAGTAGTCTGCATCAACGTAGGGCGGCTACCTACTGACACTAGTGGACAAACTTGACTTAATATTTTCAAGTTCAAACGCCAAATGCACGAGACTTTAAGAGAATGGACGACCTTGTAATCGATATATACCTAGCGAGAAAATTAAACGCTCCAGCTTATGCAGAACAATGGAAGTGCTACCCTATAGGCAGGCACTCACATGCTGTTGGCTCTGCCTAGTTCTGGGGCATCAAAGTGCGGCTCGAGTCACGCCATCTCATGTTTCCCGTTCAATTAGCACACGACTTCTAAAAGTGAAATCCGTTTTCTGAGATAACGAAGCATGACAAGCAAATGAATGTTCACTGCCTAGTACGCTACACTACGGCGGCAATTCAGCGCGAGGTAGCAAACATACAAGCGACAGACAAGTGCACCGAATGATAGTTTTAGAGGACGATACTAGCAGTGTGTAAACCACAATGGGTGATATATGCACAATTTCTATTAGCGCTCAAGTTGATAAACATTGTAAATGCTTCAAAATTAACGACCTATACATTTAATTTAAGTTTGCACATCAATTATCATTTAGCTCCTTGTGATTACTATGTAATAATTTATCAATAAAATTTCCTGTCGCACTTTATACGTGTTATCGTTTAATTAGCAATTTAGCTGCCAGCTCCATTTAGTATATGATCCATTGTAGGCTTTGAGGAAACCATGAGCACTAATAACTGGTGGAAACGAAAGCTTACGCACAGCTAACTTCAGAAATGAAATACTTCGCGTTTAAACCTTTAAATGTGACAACAGCAATAGGAGGCAATGTTTAAATCTCAAGTCTACAATTTAATTTTGTGCAGACAATTGCAGACATCTCACAATGACTCCACAGCATTTGCAGTTGTGACAATAGAAGCAATAAGAGTACATTGTTTCTTGCGCGACGGACAAAAGTTTACAATGATTGCACAGGCAAGATTTCTTAGAAGTTTCAAATAGATTCAGGAGATTAACCAGCAACGCAAGCACTCCAATGCCTATTCCTAAGCCAAGAGATCCATGCCAAGGGAAAAGAAATTGAGCCTCTCTTAAGGGGGTCGTCCCGGCGAAAATGGTCAAAATGATCAATTTTTTGTTTTTTGCTCAAAAAGTGTCTTCAGGTATGGGGGAATTACGTCCCAAATTTTTAGGGGG